>JAULKR010019338.1:0-12792 GCA_032356305.1 Prasiola linearis | reverse complement strand
GTTCTCCTCGATCTCGTGCGCGTAGAACGCCGCGAGCGGCCAGTTCTCGGCCGTCGCGGCTATGTGCGCCTTCTCGGCGAAGCGCTGGAACAGCACCATGTGGACGAGCAGCTGCTGGCTGTCGGCCTCCTGAGCCAGGCGCGCTTCCTCACCGCGCGCCTCGGGCGTGGCCACATTGGGGCGAAAGACGGCGAACAGCGACGTAATGACGGCGAGCAGCGCGACGAGGAAGGCACCGAGGGCGACGGCAGACGTACGGTTCATCAGAGCTAGAGACGAGGGATTTGCCAATCTAGACCGGATCCAGACAAGGCTCTGCCAAGGCGGAGCGAATCGCGCCGCAGCGCGGCACTTTCCAGCCAGTTTTCAGTATGGACTGAAAACCACATCCTGATCGCCCGATGCCGACCGACCCCGATGCCCTCCGCGAGTTGCCCGCCGGCCTGGCCGCCGTCCTCCCGTTCCTCCACGTCGCCTGGGCCGACGGCCGCCTGACGGCGCACGAAGTCGCGGCCATCCGCACGACGGTCATGGCGCAGCCGTGGCTGACGGACGAGGAGCGCGAGCGCCTCGACGTGTATCTCGATCCAGACAACCCGCCGGACGCTGCGACTGTGCACCGGTGGGCTCAGACGCTCCGAGACGCGCTTCCGCGCGTCGAGCCCCAGGCGCGCGAGTCGCTGGCCGCACTCGGGGCTGCGCTCGCCGCCGGCGCCCGCTCGGCCGGCGGCGACGGGGCCGACGCGCCCCTCGAAGTCCGCCAGGCGCTCGACGAGATCGAGCGGGCGCTCGATGTCGATGGCGCCGAGGAGGTGCGCGGCATGAAGGCGCCCGCGCCCGATGCGCCACCGCCCGTCCTGCCGCCCGTCTCGACGCCCGCCTTTGACGTCGGCGCGATGCAGGACGTGCTGGACGGCGTGCGCGCCCCGATCCGCAACCGCGTCCGCGACCTGCTCCAGGACCCGTTCTTCGCCTACCCCGAGCCCGGATTGCAGAAAGAGGCCTACCGCGACCTGGTCTACCGCTGGACCGAGCGCCTCGGTGAAGAAGGCTTCGGTGCGCTCGCGTTTCCGACCGAGTACGGCGGCGCCGGGAGCATCGGCGAGTTTATCGCCGCCTTCGAGACGATCGCGTTCCACGACCTGAGCCTCGTCGTGAAGTACGGCGTGCAGTACGGGTTGTGGGGTGGATCCGTCGCGCAGCTGGGCGGTGAGGCGCAGAAGGCGCGTCTGCTCCGGGACATCGGGACGCTGAAGCTGCCCGGCTCGTTCGCGATGTCTGAGCGCGCGCACGGCTCAAACGTCCGCGAACTGAACACGACGGCGACGCTCGACACCGCGACGGACGAGTGGATCGTCGACACGCCCGACGAGCGCGACCACAAAGAGTGGATCGGCAACGCAGCGGCGCACGCGCAGATGGCGACCGTCTTCGCGCAACTCATCGTCGATGGCGAGATCTACGGCGTCCACGCCTTTCTCGTCCCGCTTCGCGACGAAAAAGGCACCGTCCTCCCGAACATCCGGATCGAGGACTCGGGCCACAAGATGGGCCTCAACGGCGTCGATAACGGCCGCATCTGGTTCGACGAGGCGCGCATCCCGCGCACGAACCTGCTGGACCGCTTCGCGCAGGTCTCGGCGGACGGCGTGTACACGAGCCCGATCCCGAGCGAGGGCAAGCGCTTCTTTACGATGCTCGGCACGCTCGTCGGCGGCCGGATCGCGGTCGGGAGCGCCTCGAACAGCGCCGCCAAGGCAGGTCTGACGATCGCGGTCCGCTACGGCGCCCGACGTCGTCAGTTCGGACCGGCCGGCGGGGCCGAGGTGCCGCTCATGGACTACCTCACGCACCAGCGCCGCCTGCTCCCGCTCGTCGCGACGAGCACCGGCCTGACGTTCGCCCTCCACGACTTGGCCGAGACGTTCGCAGCGCTGCCGCCCGACGGCGACACGCGCGAGATCGAGTCGCACGCGGCCGCCCTCAAGGCGCTCGCCTCGTGGCACAGCACGCGCTCGCTCCAGGAAGCCCGCGAGGCGACCGGCGGCGAGGGCTACCGCTGGTCCAGCCGCATCGCGCACCGCAAGGCCGACGCCGACATCTTTACGACGTTCGAGGGCGACAACACTGTCCTGATGCTGCAGGTCGCGAAGGGCCTGCTCTCGGCGTACCAGAAGGAGTTCTCGGACCTCAACGTGGCTGGCATCGTCCGCTTCCTGCGCGACCTCGCCGACGGGCGCCTCGGGGAAGTCAACCCCGTCCTTCGCCGCAACGCAGACCCGGAGCACCTGCTCGATCCCGAGTGGCACCACAACCTGTTCGAGCGCCGCGAGCGCCAGCTTCTCGTCTCCGCCGCCGCCCGCCTCAAGGGCCGCATCGACAACGGACACGACTCGTTCGACGCGTTCGTGGATGTTCAAGACCACCTCATCACGCTCGCTCGGGCGCACGGCGAGGCACTCGTTCTCCGCTCGTTCCACGCCGCCATCGCGCGGACCGAGGACGAGCAGTTGCAGAACGTGCTGAGCCTCCAGTGCGCGCTCTATGCGCTCTCGCGCGTCGAGGAAGACCGGGCATGGTTCCTGGAGCAGAACCTGTTCGAGGCCAATGTCGCCAAGGCGATCCGGACCGAGGTAAACGCACTCCTGAAGCGCCTGCGCCCGATCTGCGTCGAGATGGTGGACGCGTTCGGCATCCCGGACGCACTCCTGGGCTCGGACATCGCGAACGCCGTCAACGTCCCCGAGGCGCCGGCCGACGTGCCGGATGTCGTCCCGGAGACGCGCCAGCCGGCGACACTGGACCGATGAGGATCACCGATCTGGAAGTGGGAGAGACCTACGTCGTCACGGAACCCTTCCGTGACGACGCGGGCGTGCTCGTGCAGGTCGGCGACCGGCAGACGTTCGAGGGCGTCTCGTTCCTGGCCGCGTTCGGCGGCTTCGATGTGCGCTTCCGGCAGGAGACGCTGCGGTTGCACGAGGACCGGCACGCGCACGTCGTCGATCACGTCGAGCGGTTCCTGCGGCCCGAGTAAGCGCGCCTCGGTGCCGCGCCTCGGTGCCGCGCCTCGGTGCCGTGTCCGGTTCGAGCGCGCGCCCTGGTGCACCGAGGCGCGTACACACTCAGCGGCCGTGTCTCTTCCCCGAGGCGCGGCCGTTCGTGCGTCGCCGAGGCGCGCATATGTGGGCGAATGGTCCTGCGGTTCCGTGAGGCCTGAACGGAAGGACTAGTATCGCCAAGCGCGCGCCCGGTAGGCTGGGGACACTCCTTCCCCACGCCTCATGCAACTCCGCCACCGACTGACAGCGGCGCTCCTCGTTGCCCTCTTCGCACTGCCCGCCTGGGCGCAGACCGCGCCCGTCATGGTCCGCCAGAGCGGCTCGGACAACCCGTTTGCGCCGATCTCTGCCGCGAACACGCCGCGCCAGAACACCTCGCCTGTCCTGGGCGACCTGGACGGCGACGGCGACCTCGACCTGATCGTTGGCGACCGTGACGCTGGCCTGTACTACTACCGGAACGACCCGACAGGGTATACGAAGATCACCCTGACGTGGGGACCGATCGGCACATCTGTATCCGGCTTCGTCCGGCTCGACCTCGCAGATCTCGATGCCGACGGCGACCTGGATCTCATCGCAGGGCGCGGTGCCCAAGCCAGTATGCAGGTGCTCGAAAACGTCGGGACCGCTCAGGCGCCGTCGTTCTCTGGGACCATGTCCGTCGGGTCGCTGCCAAATGTCGGCGGCGCGCCGATGCCGACGCTCGGCGATCTCGACGGTGACGGCGACCTCGATCTGCTCTCGCGCGCCGGAGGCACGCTCGTCTACTACGAGAACACCGGGACCGCACAGGTCGGCGCTTACACGCAGCGCACAGGCACGGCCAACCCGTTCGACGGCTTTACCGGCTACCTTTTTCCTCGCCTCGTGGACGTCGACGGCGACGGCGACCTGGACGTCGTCGCCAGTGGGCAGCGGGTCGGGCAGCTCGAGTACCTCGAGAACACGGGCGGATCCGCGAGCCCGACGTTCGTGGCGCGCACGGGCGCGGCCAACCCGTACGACTCCATCCTGATCGGCGGGACGGCGGGAAACCTCGCGCCGTTCTTCGCCGACATCGACGGCGACGGTGATCTGGACCTGCTCGCAGGCAGCGACCCGGGCACGCTCCTTTACTTCAAGGACGAGCGCGGCGCGCCTCCCGGCTCGGGCTCCGGCACAGAGCCGAACGGCGGCTCCAATGCTCCCTTCACCCAGGCTCCCGCTGCGCAGAATCCGTTCGACGGCTTTGCCGTCGGCCTCAACCCGACGGTCGCGCTCGGAGACACCGACGGTGACGGGGACCTCGACGTCGTCATCGGACGCTCCGGGGCGGGCGGCGAGGTCACGTTCTACGAGAACACGTCAGCGGGCTTCGTCCGCGACACCAGTTCGCCGTACGACGGCATCGTACCGGGAACGCCCGGCACGTCGGCTTCTCGGCCGATCCTCGCCGACATCGACGGTGACGGCGACCTCGACCTCACGATCGCGACGAACGCGGGCACGATCGAGGACTGGAGACTCATCAACGGCGTCCTTACCCGACGCACCGGAGCGGCAAACCCGTTCAACTTCTACAGCGGCGGCTCGCCCGTTGCAACGCTGGGCGACGTGGACGGCGACGGCGACCTCGATCTCGTCGTCCGGCAGGGCGGCGGCGTCTCGCTACGCTACATCGAGAATGTCGCCACGCCAGGCAACACCTTTTCCGGAGCAGAAAGGATGGGAACCGCCAACCCGTTCGACGGACAGACGGACATCGTCACGCCACACCTCGCTGACGTCGACGGCGACGGTGACATGGACTTGGTGGGAGGTCTCGCGAACGGCACGCTCCGCTACCTGGAGAACATCACGGCCGGCGGAGCCCCGCAGTTTGCGCTGCGCTCGGGCGCGCTCAGCCCGTTCGTGGCCGCTCAAACCGGAACGGCCAACGTAGGATATCCCGCCATCGGCGACCTCGACGGAAATCCGGGTCTCGAACTGGTGCTCGGCGCCGGCAACGGCCCGATCACGTTCTTTGTCCGCACAGCTGGCGTCCCGACGCTCTCCGTTCAACTGACCGGCGCGGCTGGCTGGCGCATGGTCGCCTCGCCCGATCCGACGGCGACGCTCGATCAGCTCGTCAACGACCCACTCTGGATCCAGGGTGTCCCGGACGGCGACGTGCCGTCGGGCGCGCCCAACCTCGTCCGCTGGGACGAGGCGGCGGCCACCTACACAACGCCCACACTCGCCACAACGGCAGGGCAGGGGAACGGCTACTTCGTCTACGTCTACGAGGACGACGATCAGACCACGCCCGGAACCATCGATGGCGGCTTTCCCAAGGTGCTCGACGTGCCCGGCCCGGCGCCGCTGCTGAACGAGTACGCCTTCCCGGCGCTCTCGTATACAGCCGGTGGCGCCTTTGCTGGCTTCAACCTGCTCGGCAACCCGTCGGCGTCCTGGTTCGACTGGGACGCGGCCGACGCCACCGGTCTCAACGCGACGATCTCGGTCTACGACCCGGCGATCTCGGCGTACCGGACGTACACGCGCGGCATCGGCGCGGGCGTGCCCGGATTAGAGGGCGGCGTCGTTGGTCCGTTCCAGGCGTTCTGGGCGCAGACGCAGAGCGCCTCGGCGGCGCTGACCGTCCGCCCGGCTGTTTCCAACGGCGGTCCGTTTCTGGGCCGCGGCGTCTCCGGCCCGGCCGTGCTCGCGATGCGCGTCCGCCCGGCGGGCGGCGCCTCGCTGCCGGCCGGCATCGAAGGCGGCACGCTGATCGGCCTGGGCGTCAGTGGCGCGCTGGACGGCTTCGGCCCCGAAGACGCCGTCGCCCTCACGCCTCCGGCGAGCGCCTACGTGTCGCTCTCGACGGTCGTCGGCAGCGACGACGGTCCGCTCGGGCTCGCGGTCGATCTGCGGCCCGAGCTGGGCTCTCGCGTCGAGATCCCCGTGCGCGCCTCGGTTGTCGGTGCGGCCGGTGCGCAGCCGCTCGTGCTCGACTGGCCCCGCCTTACAGACGTGCCGGACGAGTGGACGCTGACGCTTCTCGACACCGAGACCGGCGCGTCGGTCGATCTGCGGGCCGCTGCCGAGTACGCCTTTACAGCCGTCGGCGCCGAGGCGCTCGCGGATCCGCTGGCATCGCTGACGCCGCCGAGCGCGTCGGCGCTCGCGGGGCGCGGCACCGAGGCGCGCTTTACGCTCGTCGTGCAGCGGCCGAACACGGCCGGCGAGGCGGGCGCCGAGGCGTCGCTCTCGCTCGACGCGCCGCGCCCGAACCCGGCCACGAGCCAGTCGGACCTCGTGTTCTCGCTCGACGCGCCGGGCCGCGTGCGGCTGGCCGTCTACGACGTGCTCGGCCGCGAGGTCGCGGTCGTGGCCGACGGCGAGCGCGCGGCTGGTGTCTCTCAGGAAGCGCTCGACGTGTCGCGTCTGGCGCCCGGCGTCTACGTCGTCCGCCTCGTGACGGCGACCGGCGCGCGGACGCGGACGCTCACCATAGTCCGCTAACGCGGGCCCCCGGCACGCCGCCCGTGACGGGCCGCGTCGTGCCGGGTGCGGTGCCTCTCGGCGTGGTACCGGGCTCGGCAGATGTGCGCGCCTCGGGGCTCCAGCAGGAGCGCCGGGGCGCGCACTCGGTTGGGCTCTGTACGGAAACTCCTGTCTACCTCGATCTCTCTACACCGCCTGCGCGGGAACGACGGTGATTTTGGGTTCCCGTACACGCCTTAGAGCGGACGGTGCGCGCCTCGCCGCCCCCGAGGCGCGGATGCCGTCCGTCCATGTCGCGTCCGACCTGAGTCCGGTCGTGCCGCCGAGCGCGCCGCACAGACACTGCCGAGGCGCGCACATTCGCCGCGCTGACGAGACGTGCGCGCCTCGGTGGAGGTTGCCGAGCGCGCTGGATGGCGAACGCTCCGGCGACGCATCCCTGCGCGTTGCACGAAAACGTGTGCCCACTCTGGCTTTCCTACTCCGTCATTCCCGTCTGCGCGGGAGCGACGTTGGGTTTTGAGTTCCCGCATACGCCCTGGGCCGTGCTCGCCTCGGCTCTTTGCAGCCCGTTTAGCTCGGGTCCGGCTGCACGAGCCCGCTGCGCCACGCCCACGCGACGACCTGCGGCCGCGTCCGGAGGTCGAGCTTGGTGTAGATGGCGTGGACGTACTTCTTGATGCTGCTCTCCGAGAGGAACAGGCGCTCGGCGATGTCGGCGTTGGGGAGGCCGTCCGCGACGAGCATCGTCACTTCGCGCTCGCGCTCGCTCAGCGTGCCGAAGGCGACCCCGGCCTCGGCGCGGCGCGCCTCGCGGACGCGCTCGTTGCGGTGCGTGCGGATGTACAGCTCGCCGATGCGACGGCTGAGCCAGCCCACGTCGCCACGCCCGGTCCCGCGGATCGCCTCGGTGATGGCGTGCAGCGGCTCGCGCTTGGAGAGGTAGCCGGCTGCGCCGGCGTCGAGCACGCCAAAGATGTACGACGCGTCGTCGAAGGCGCTCAGCACGAGCACGGCGGCCTCGACGCCGACGGCATCAAGGCGCTCCACGACATCGAGCCCGGTGCCGTCGGGCAGCTCCATGTCGAGCACGAGCACGTCCGGCGCGTGCTCGGTGGCGAGCGCGACCGCCTCGGCGCCCGTTCCCGCCTCGGCGACGACCGTCATGTCGGGCTCGCGTTCGAGGTGCGCGCGCAGGCCGTTGCGAAAGGTCGGGTGGTCGTCGGCGAGGAGAAGGCGGAGCGGCATCGGAGCAGAGGTGTGGCGCTAGAATCAACGCACGCCGCCCGGCACGGCGCTGGTCCAGGCGGTGCGGGTTCGCGGAACCGGTGAACCGCTCCGGGTCAGTCTACCGGCACGACGGCGCAGACGCGCGTCCCGGCACCCGGCGCCGACGTGATCTCGGCGCGTCCGCCGAGCCCTTCGGCGCGCTCGCGCAGGCCGGCCAGCCCGTAGTGGTTGCCGCGCACGAGGTCCACGTCGCGCACGGCCGCGAAGCCGCGCCCGTCGTCCGTCACCTCGACGGTCACGCGTCCGGCGTCTTCGGACAGCGAGACGCGCACCGCCGACGCCTCGGCGTGGCGGTGGACGTTGGCGAGCGCCTCCTGCACGATGCGCGCCACGGCGTGCTGCACCTCGACAGGCCACCGCCGGCCTTCGGCCTGGAGGTCGAGCGTCACGGCAACGTCGGGGCACGTCTGCTCGAACCGCTCGGTGACGGCCCGGATCGCCGCCGCCGCGCCAAACGTGCCGACGTGCGGCAGGCGGATGCCCGAGAGAACGCCGCGCAGGTCGTTCGCCGCATCGTCCAGCGACGAGCGCGCCTCGACGACGCCCGGCCGGTCGGGCGCCGGCACGACGGTCGCGAGCCGGTCCAGGTCGTGCCCGACGCGGTAGAGGTGCTGCATCGCGCCGTCGTGCAGCTCGCGCGCGACGCGCGTCCGCTCGGCCTCGCGGCTCGCCTCCAGCCGCCGCGACACCTCGGCGGCGTCGGCCCGGCGCCGCTCGGCCATCGAGACGCGCATCCGGGCGCCGGCCGCCGCCATGCCCAGCAGCAGCAGCACGCCGGTCGCCTGCGCGCCTCGGCGCTCCCACCACACCGGCGGCACGCTCACGCGCAGGCGCGCCACGTGCGAGCTGAACACGCCCGCGTGGTTGCTGCCCTGCACGTCCAGGCGGTACTCGCCCGGCGGGAGCGCCGCATAGCGCGCCTCGGACGCCGAGGCGCCGGCGAGCGTCCACGTCTCTTCGAGAGGCCACAGCCGGAAGCGGAAGCGGTTGCGGACCGGCCGCGTGTAGTCCAGCGCGGCAAACGAGACCGCGACGCTCCGCGCGCCTCGGCGCAGGCGCACGCCGCGCACGTCGGTCTGTGCCAGAGTGCGCCCGCCGGCCTCGACCGACGAGATCCGCACGCGCGGCCGGTACGCCGACGGCCGGATGTCGCCCGGCCGGAACGCGGTGTAGCCGCCCGGCCCGCCCATGTAGATCGTCCCGTCGGCGCCGCGCGTGGACGACATAAAGTCGACCTCGTCGCTGTGCAGCCCGTCGGCCTCGGTAAACGTCGTCACCGTTCGCGTGTGCACGTCGAGGCGCGCAAGCCCGCGGTCGGTTCCGAGCCAGAGCGCGCCGTCGCCGGTTTCGATGCGGCGGACGATGTCGGACGGCAGGCCATCCGCGGTCGTCAGGCACGTCGCGTCGTCCGTCTCGGGGTCGTAGCGGCACAGGCCCGCACCGTCGACGGTGGCGACGTAGAGCGCGCCGGGATCGTCCGGCGTCTCGGCGATGTGCCACGAGACCGCGCCCTCCAGGTCGGTCCCGGCGCCGGCCAGCCGGACCGACTCGGTGTCCGGGTCGAAGCGTGCGACGCCGCCGTCGGTGGCGAGCCATGTGCGCCCGCGACGGTCGCGGTAGATGTCGTTCACGGCGTTGTCGGGGAGCCCGTGCGAGGCCATCGTGTAGCTGTTCCACCGGCCTTCGGCGTCGCGCACAGCCATCCCGGTCGAGGTGCCGACCCACAGCCGGCCGCCGTGCTCGCCGACGGTGCGGACTGCGACCGACAGGTCGCGCGACGGGCTCAGTAGCTCCGCCGGCTCGTCGATCCGCACGATGCGCCCCGTCTCGGGCCACAGCCGCCGTAGCCCGAAGCGCTTGCCGCCCAGCCACAGGCCACCGCCAACTGCCGGGGCGACGCGCCAGACGGCGTTCTCGGCCAGGTCGTCGCCGGCCAGGAACGAGCGAAAGCGCCCGTCTGACGTGCGCTGGAAGAGGCCTCCCTTCGTCGCGATCCACGTGTCCGCACCCAGCGTCGCGATGCCGTTGACGCGGTCGTCCGGCAACCCGTCGGCGAGTGAGACGGCGCTCAGCCCAGATCGCGGCGGCGTCCACCGGTGCAGCCCCTGCTCTGTTCCAATCCACACGCCTCCCTGCCGGTCTCGGTGCATCGTCTCCACGTTGGTCCCGTGGAGGCCCGACGCCGGCCCAACCCGCGACGACTGCCCCCGTACAGGGTCGTAGATCACCAGGCCCATCTCGGATGCGAGCCAGACGCGGCCCGGCGTCCAGAGCGCGGATGGGTACGGGAGAAACATCGCCGCGTCCCACGTTGCGACACGGCGCCTTGCCGGCGTCTCTTCCCGTACGATTCCATCGGTGTCGACGGTGTACACGTGCGCGCCTCGGGTCCAGGCAGCTCGGATACTAGGGGGACCTGTCGGGGCCAGACACGCGGGGGGCGTCGCCGCACCGAGGCGGCACCCGCGCGACCAGACGATGCCGCCGGCCGAGACGAACGTCACGACCACGTCGCCCAAGGCCTGTCGCGACGAGCCGTCTGAGCGGACACGGAAGATGCCGGCCGGCGTGGACGCCCACAGGCCGCCGGCATCCGAGGCGAGGTAGCGCACGGCCGTGCCGCCCATCGCGAACGCCACAAACTGGCCCCGCACCGGGTCAAACCGGGCGATGCCACGTCCCGTCCCGGCCCAAACGGTGCCCTCGGCATCGACGTGCACCGCATAGGCGATCGTCGACGGGAGCCCGCCGGGCGAGCTGCGCCATGTACGGAACCGGACGCCGTCGTGCCGGGCGACACCTCCGGGCGTCCCGACCCAGATGTAGCCCATCGAGTCCTGCGCGATGGAATAGACGCGCGCGTTCGGCAACCCGTCGTCGGGCCCGACAAACCGGAGCTGAACGCTCGTCTGCGCCGTGGTCGGTGCCAGCGGCGCGAGAAAGCCGAGCGTCAGAAGGAGAAAGGCTGCGGCTCGGCGCATCGAACGGCGTGGTGGAGCCGCAACCTAACGAGGTCGAACGAAAACAAGCCGTTTTGTTTGCTTCCCCGAGTAAGCGCGCCTCGGTGCATCGAGGCGCGCACTTCAGGAGATCATCCCGGTGAACGCATCTTGAACGAACGTTCCGGTGTGGCACGCGGGGCACTCGCATCCGGCCAGGTCGGCCATGGGTTGGAGCCGGCTTGACCGGCACTTCGTGCACGCGGTCCGAGGCGCGCGCGAGTCCAGTTTCGTCTTGCGGCCGCAGTCCAGGCAGATCGCCGGATCGTCATTTCCGACCGCCCGGTCCCGGTCCGAACTCGGGTGGTAGACATATCGCTTCTTCCCGTTCTCGATGAGGTACGGGTTGCCGTCGTCCCACGCCTCGATGGTGAACCGGCACGACGAACAGATGAAACGGCGACACTCAGCCACAGTCCACGGTGAGCGTTGCCACGACGGGCAGGTGGTCCGATCCGCGCTTTGCGGCGGCGCTCTGGTGCGCATGGATGTCAGCGACGTGCGCGCCTCGGGCGTAGAGCCGGTCCAGCGCCAGCACGGGCCGGACGGACGGGTACGAGGCGGGCCATGCGTCGTTGTGATGCCGTTGGGCATACGCCTCGTCCAGTTCGCGCGAGGCGGCGGTCGGGCGCCATGCGTTGAGGTCGCCGACGATGACGGCCGGTCCGTCCGCGGGGTGCGGATGGTCCAGGAGCGCCCGGATCTGGCGCTCGCGGGTCCGGTCGACGAGCGCCAGGTGCGTCGCGGCGATCGTGAGGTTGTGGCCGGCCAATCGGACCGCACACGCGGCGCGGCGCTCCAGCCGGTTGAACGAGAGGTCGATGGCGCGGGCGTCGTCCAGCGGCACGCGCGACAAGACGGCGTTGCCCAACTCGCCACGCTTGTGCTGCCGCGCGACAACGAAGGCGAGGTGCAGACCGAGGCGCTCGGCGATCTCGGCGAGCGGATCGGGTCGGCCGACCGGCCGCAACACTTCCTGGAGGGCGACGACGTCGGCGTCTAACTCGGCGATGACTTCGTAGGCGCGCTCGGGCTCGTACGCCTTGCCGCCGCGGACGCCTGCCCAGCGGTGCACATTGTAGGACGCGATGCGGAGCGCCTCGCCGGGCGGCGGCGCGCTCGCAAAGGGGGACACCGGACCCGAAGTCTCGGCGAGGTATGGGCGCTCGGGGTTGAGAATCGACACGGCAGAGGTGAGGTGCGGGAGTGAAGACGGCACGGACGCGCACCCCGATCCCGTCTGCTCCGTTATCCTCGTCTCAACACTCAAAACACCCTCATGGACCGACTCCAGTGCAAAGCGTGCGGCTCGCTCTCGATGCTCCCGATGGAGCTTGAGGAGGCCGAAGCCGAAGCCGAAGGCCTCCACCTGCTCGACGAGCACGAGGCGCGCTTTTTCACCTGCCACGTCTGCGGCGACAACTGGCTGTCCGTGCGCCGCGTCGAGGGCGGAGACTGCAAGATCACGTTCGTGCACCAGATGGGCCTTCAGCCGCTTCTGAAGCGGACCGCCCACATGACGACGCCGATCCTCATGACCGAGGAGACCGTCGAGCAGTGGGACTACTTCCTGGGCGACGACGAGGTCGGCGAGGGCGAGTGGCGCGGACGCCTCGACGAGCGCCGCCAGACGCTCCGCTCGGTCGCGTCGAACTAGACTACGACGCTCTCTGACGCCACCGAGGCGCGCACTCCGCCTGGAATGCGCGCCTCGGTGCGTTCAGGGCCTCTCGCGTACGGGTTTGATATCAGAAATCCTCCAGTACCATGACCGACTACCGTAACGGTCTGGCGGTCGTGGCCTGCTTTGGTAGGTCGTATCACGGGCGCGGTCACAGTCTGGTCTGAGCCGTTTCCCATCGACAACGTAGACGGCGGACGTGTCGCACGGGGAAGGCGAGCCTGGCGTCTGCCGATCTATCCTCTCTAGAAATACGTCATAACGTGCATTATGGTCAATATTCACATTTAAG
>JAULKR010019227.1:0-12792 GCA_032356305.1 Prasiola linearis | reverse complement strand
CACACACACACACACACACACACACACACACACACACACACACACACACACACACACACACACACACACATGCGCACACACGCACATGTATAGGCTTATATATTGACTCATTCTATTGCAGGTAGAATGGCCATGGCTGCCATGCCTACATATCATTGAGATGCCTTTTAACAGCTATACTTGGAGGTATATAATTTATCACATTTCTCCCCGTATATCACATGGTGCTGTGTTTGGGTGATGATCTTGTTCTCCTTAGATTGCATCTTCATTCCTCTGTTTGTCTCTTCCTTGCAACTTGCAATGTGTATCGTAAGTTCATTTAGATATGAATGTCCAACAGCAACACTACGTTGTCAAGGAGACATTCGATACACGTTGTGTATACAAGCGGTGAATTATCTAATGCTTTTCCAGCCAGGATATTGTGCAGCTGGCGTTTCTTCATGATGCGCACTGACATCAGACCTGTGTAAGCTATCGGCGAGATGCAGTCCCGAGGGACGTCGAAGTTCATGCTTTTCCACTTTTTAAAGTTGATAAAAGTAAACTTTGTAAACAATCTCCGGAAGCACAAAGAAAAGAAAAAGATCTCTTATATACTCACAGGAGCTGGACGTCTCCCGGTATGTCCGCTGCTCAGACACAAGTATGCTTGCTGCATGCTGCCCGCTACCCACTGTCTGTTGTAATTTGCCTGCTGCTTGGTCAAGTAGTGGCAGAATTATATCTTCGTCTTACAGGAAATGGCGATGCTGGCAAAGATGAAGATTGCGGACGTCGAGGACAAGGTGGAGGCTGTAGACAGGCTTGCATAGGGCAAACCACTTGCGCTTCAGCCTGTCTCATTTATTCCCACACAAGGTACAATACCTCGAGTCCTGGCATAACACTTGAGCTTGACAAGTGCACTGGGTGCCTTGGTGCTTCACGAATCCAATTCGATGCACGACTTCATCTTGGCCATTTCCAGCAAAGAGTAACAGCATCATACCTTGGCATCTTTGTCTACTGTCCGTTTCTGCCAGAACCTCTTGATGCAATCTTATATTTGCGGGACAGAACCTGACGACAAGGATGACCACGAACCCAGGGACCATATATTCGTGCATGAAATTTCATTTGAAGTCCCGAAGACCACAAAGAGCATATCGAGGCAGTGGGTGAGTAGTCAATTGACTACTGCTGCTTGCAAGCTGGCATGTACATGTGGCAAAATGCTGTGCTTCAGTCTACAGCTCGTCTCGTATATCGGCTGACCAGTGTTTGGCCCTGTTTGACCAGTATATCATTGAGTCTTTGAATGACTGTAACTTACTATAGCAGGCTCTATCCAGTTAGAGTATAGCGAGAAAATAGCAACAACCATTCTATGCTTCGGCCGAAACATGGAATGCACGAAAGAAACAATGTATATAGCAACTAGTAGCAAAACTTTCGGCCGAAATGTGGAATGCACGTCAACAGATATAGCAACAAATGGCCGACTGCTAGCAACAAATAGAAGCAATTTCGGCCAAAATGTGGAATGCACGTCAACAAACAGCAAATGTAGCAATAAATAGCCGATTGCTAGCAACAACTAGCAGAATTTTCGACCGAAACATGTCAAATAACCCCTTTTATAGCATGACACGGCAGATTCCGAGCAGAATCATAGCAGAAAGCGTGATAATGTCGCGAGGCAACACTAGCAAGAAGTAGCAAGAAGCAAAGGCGTCGCTACCGTCTTTTTTTGCTAGCGAAAAGATATTCAAGCAAATTTTGGTCGTTCCAGCAAAATGTAGCAAAATCCTAGCAAGTTTGCGTCAATTTGAGGCTTTTCAGCGATTTTCGCGATAGAAACTGCCAGCAACAAATAGCAAGTTTTGAGGAGGGCCTAGCAGTTTCCTAGCAAACCTCGTTCTGATAGGTACCTCACCTTGTGCAGGCAACCTTCCGGGTGTCACGTGGCGGCAAAGGACACTCGCCCTTCAAGGCACAAGATGGTGATATCAGCATGATGTTAGGAAGCTTCAGCGTCGTGCTTTGAAACTTAAGCTTCATTCCAAGGTATCTCCTGCCTTCTCATACGGATGACGACATAACCTTCGAAGGTGGAATTCCACCCACAGCTTGTAACAAAGACGAGTGGCAGTCCTAGTATGAACATGTTGAATCTAGCAAGACTTAGAATGAAGTGTATCCTCTCATTGGCACAACGTTCACGTGCATTTCACATTTTGGATATCCTTTAGTCATGGTCTACGTAGTTCTTCATCAGAAGTGCATGGATTGCATAATTGAAGCCGAGTTTATGTATACATGTACATTTGTTCAACTTGTGCTTGACACTGAGATTGTTGCATTTAGTAGCTCGACAATCATCGCATTAATGAATAAATCTGATCAGATTTTAGTTGGCGTCCGGACAGCATTTACACAGCTTCAGCTCTTTCAGACAGCACTCAATCAGCGATCAGCCAACCTGTTGAACATCCAAACAGCATTTAAAGAGCATACAACCAAAGCCCAAGTAGCATTCAGTTGAATGTCTGCAGACACATTACAGATGACATTCGAATTGAGCTAATGGATTCATCCACTCGAATTCATGCATTCGAATCAAATTGAGCAGTCAGCCAACTTTCGAAAACACGATCAGTCATCCAGACCTCTTAAACGGTCGACCATAATTAATTAATTTTATTATAATGACGTCATTAATGAATATTCACTGGCCAGTTGTATGCGGTTAATCGATTTTGAAGATTGGGTAATTCTCGCTTGCTTGTTACCTTGCACACACGCCGTACTACGCGTATACGGCTGAATAGCTGGATACCTTAAGTATGTCATTTGTACAACGGACCACCATATGGTATGCATACACATAGTATGGTATACCACTCTGCAATTATTACAATTATATACATGTATACAGTACTACGTAGTATACTCGCATCGTGCTAGCATCAATTGATATCATGATAAACTATCCTATTAGTATACTAATAGCACGTACGTACGATCGCGAGTGAAGCTACCGTGCACGCGTGATGGACGTCCGGACGTACGATAGGATCCTAGGAAATGTACAGAAAAATTGGCAGTACGCATATATATGGCTGAAGTATACGTATATAGTGTGTATATTGACATGCATGTCGACATATGTTGACATGCATGCATCTTCGACATTGATGTCGGAACCATTACGACCTTCATTTGTACAACGGCATTAAATAAAGGGTTACAAATCAAATGTGCAATAGATCTAGACAGATTGATTTGTCATCGGAGGCTTGATCGGATGTCGAAGAACTGGAGTGGCACTGCATAATTATTATTTCTGCATTATTATATATGAAATGAGTGCGATTCTCTTCAAGAGATATGAAGGTTGCAAAGATTATCGGCTTACGCGTATATATGTATATATACGTATATACGTAAACGTAGCAGTGTTGCAAGGCACTAAGCAATGGAGCGGATGCATGTATACGTCATGGCATGTAGCGACATAGCTCTTGTCGACACACTGACAGGCATGGTGTTGTCACACATGTGCATATGTGTATATTTATATACAGGTCCCTGTATTGCTACGCGTACACGATCGTATCGTACGACATGCGTATACGACACCCGACGAGCCGTGTCGTGACGTCATCGAGCTCGGTTATCACCTGATTCACCCCGAGCTCGAGGTAACTCATTACTCATTTTTCACTGTTTAAGCTTATGCTTAATTTAGCCTGTTCAAATGATCAAATTGAACTTGCAAGCTGTACAACAATCGACAGGGAGCTACAGCTCGATGGAAAATACATCTGTAGACTGTAAATATTTACTACTTAATTGCCTTCTTAGGGATTGTATCTTAGCACTTGAGGTCGACGAGGTATATATGTGTTTATCGATGCTCAATCATTGATTGATGTAGCTGGCCAACATATGGCCAGCATGCAAGGCGTATTTACATGTTATAACGGTAACCTACCAAAATAGTATATGACGGTTGTTGTGGCGCGTATACGCGTTTACTACGTAGTAGCTTGGTATGCCTATTACAAAGATAGGTGTATGTACATGGAAGTGCGGTCAGCATGCTAGCTAGCATAGTACTAGTAGCGCTACTATATAGTATATCACACTGATTCGAACAAGGATCCTTGTCCTAGGACAAGCTTGCTATAAGGCGCGCGCATAGGAATCTGGACAGCATCACAATTGCGCTTGCAGACAGCTGCATGGTTTGAAGTTCAAGATGTCCTAGTGCGTTGAATATTCGAATAAGAGACATGGATATGGCGTATGGATACTCAAGTATATGATGGAATTGAATATTTTCCTGGCCGTTCAACGTTGAGCTTGGAATAATGTTAATTAACCCTTGAGGCCGTTAACGTCGACTTTCAGAACGAGGTTTGCTGGAAACTGCTAGGCCTAGGCCCTCCTCTAAACTTTCGTCAGACAACAATTATTGCAACACTGGAACAAATGGCCGACGGCTAGCTAGCAACAACTGGCAAAAATTTGGCCGAAACAAATTGAACAACCCCTTACATAGCATGAAACGGCAGATTTCTAGTAGAATCATAGCAGAAAGCGTGATGATGTCGCGATGCAACACTAGCGAAGAATAGCAGAGAAATAGCAAGAAAATACGGGGGCGGCTAGCGAAAAGACATCCTATCAATTTAAGCCGTTCTAGCAATAATCTAGCAAAGTCCTAGCAAACTTGCGTCAAGTACAGGCTTTTGAAGACAAGAGCATCCTAGCAACAAGTAGCAACTTTAGAGAAGGGCCTAGCAAATTCTTAGCAAACCTCGTTCTGATATATCAATAGTGCACTAGTGGTCTGACGCCTGAGTCAGGTTGTAGGTATATACATGCGCCACTGGCAGTGGCTGTAAATATCTCATATTCTATATTACCTTACCTTAAATACTAGTACTATCTAGTATGTACTGCAATACTACGATATATTGCAAGAGCGATGAAGTTAACCAAGAATATCGAAGAACTGGCAAATCCAAATTCCATATGAATACAGCATACCATATATACATATGCACATCGAAAGACAATCGATTATATATGATATCCGGATATCCTAGACATGTCTGTAAAGCAAAATTCATTGATGTTTGATGTGTAATACATTACCATGTCTTTCAAGATACTTAAGACATTTCCATCATAATATATCACTGCTTTACTATAGTATATATATATATATCCTACATCTAGTAGAAATATCTTTTGACATCCATGAGATCTTAAGTGTTGCACGGTTAGGCTGCTTGCAAGCATGCATGTTTGACTGATTTACATGTGCACGACGGCCCTACATAATTTCACAGTAGATTAGTTGATTATGCACGTTAATTATGTGCTCGCTCTTCGGCATGGATGCTCTTATTGCCAGGATGAGACATTTCATGCCTCGTATGCACGGTATCCTACAATCGATTAATCATCCAACAGGAACATGCGCATATGCATGATTATATTCGCATTTATCGAACGAAATAGTTGTTTACATTCGTCTTTCGCATCTGGATGAGAGTGATCAAGCGTTCAGACGTGTGACTTCTGTTCGGACAGCTGTAGGGCAATACATGGCATAACACCTGATTAATCATAATACTAGTGGCTTTACGTAGCCTCAAGGCGCATTCGCCCACTTACAATATCTTCCGTGGTCACTATCCTTGCGCCTATTGAGCTTTTTCCTCATATCAGACTCTTCTGTTTAACATCTCGACTGACCTTCACCTCTGCATCTGGCCAACGCAGTCACCGTGCGGTGGTACTAGTACACCAGATTGCCGACATGCACATGCCCAGGAGCGCGGAGTGCCGTGCTACGGTGAGATGGCCTTCAAATACTTATTAAAACAAGCAAACTTTTGTCTACGGCGCGCCGGCGTTAGAATCTCGTCTGCGCAAGATTTGTGTGAGATCTAAGCGAGAACAATGATTACTAAAAGATCTAGCTAGATCTTTTACCAGCTGGCAACTCTGAGCTCTTCTTTCCGTCGACTGCAACTGACAGTACTACGCATGCATCATCCTTCATCCTAGACGCCTCGGAATCAACTGAAACCATGGTATCAACTACATGCATGCTCAGTATTATGCTTAATTGAAGCATCTAAGTATCCACATGTATATATATATATATATATGTATCGTATATGATGTATATACAACGTATGCGTATGTTTGCTACCTTACTATAGTCCACAGTCTTGATACTAGCCGAAAGTATTGTATGTGCCTCGCATGATCTAAAGCTTCCATGGAGATCCACTGAGATCTCTGGAGTAGCTCCACTTTCGTGCAAATGCGAATCGAATCTGCCTCGTTGATTGCTATAAATTATAGCTTATATAAGCTAGCTATAGCTACTCTACTATTTTTCAGCCTGCAGCCAGCAGTGTGCTGCTGCTGCAAAGCCGGCTATGGAGTACACTTTGGCACGCAGCCATTCGCGATATATATATATATGTGTGTGTGCCCACACATATGTACATGTACATGTGCACATGTGTACGATGCCACATATGCATGCATCTTTATGACTACGTGTAGTCGTCAAGCCATATGCACAATGGAATTCATGCTTGCATGCAAGCTGTGACTGTGATCTCTTACGTACCTGGCCACGTGGTACTCTATTCATATTGAAATTCTCTTGATTTTCAGAACGAGTTGCAAGAAGCGCTATTCATAAATACATGGCATGCACAGATGTAGCTACAGCCTGAGATTTGGTACTTTCCGAGCAAGAGTATGGTATTTAAGACAAATAAAATTCTTTGAGATAATTTATCGAGGAAATCGTATGCAATACGCAGTCAAAATTTGATATGATTCAAATTGTACATACATATACCTATAGGTGAAAAGCAGATGCACAATTTTCATGCAGGTACTTCTTCTCGTTGTAGCATCAATTTCCTGTGTAAGTCGATCGGTTGCCTATGCTGACACGAGCGACCTCCTTTATGTCGATCATCATCATGCGGAGGAGGTGTGGGAAGGGGGTGCAAGCAGTCTGGTGGGTAGTGACGAGCGGCGCAGACTGCTAGATGAGAGCCCTAGTTCAAGTCCTACACGTAGGGTTTCTGCACCGTAGCTATCCTTAGACGAACATCCATCTATGCCACTCATCTAATCTAAATGCATATTATAGTCTATATCGAGCATGTATGTAAATATCACGAAATGTCGTGCGGAGTTATAACTAGTAATAACTAGATCACTGCGCTTGACAAGGAGCAACCATCAGTTGAACTCTTCGAGAAGTACTGCTATGGAATATGTCGAAATTTAACAGCGGCTTCGAAGCATTCATCTGTACATGTAAGTAAAGTGAAGATTATAGCTAGCCAGCTAAAATGTAATAAATGAATCGATTTCAGTCGATCATCAGTCGCTGGTCTTCGCTCGAATCGCTAGCATGCTACCCGTCATGGTGTATGTACTGATTGCAAAAAGAACAAGTTCATGTTAAACCTTGTTCATGGGTGGCATATGCATGTAGCTACTGTAGACACATGCACTGAAATATGTTATGCTTCAACGAGTAAAGGTGGCGAGTACGTATTAAATGTCCGAGTCAGCGTGTCATTCTGGTATCTGATTAGGTGACGTCGTCGCCTATCAGTTTGCACGTGATCAAATCCATTTTAGAGTGTCAAGTGAGCATGACACAAAACATATACATATCATCGGCATATACCGTTAATCGTTTCAGGCCCCAACGACAGCAGAGGAAACGGTGGCGCTGGTGGAGCGGGCGGAAAGGGAGGGTCTAGCTCCGGAGATGGCACCAAAGCTGGCAGCGGAGGTGCAGGTGGTGATGGTGGCAAAGGCTCCCCGATACAAGGTATTTGCATGTTTTCCTCAAATTCCCTTCGAATCCCATTATCCCACCGATATTTCAGTGCACCGCTTTAGCTAGCTCTCAGAATCGATGTTCTTTCCTTCCTTTTCATTGCTTTACCTCAAATGACAGTTTGTAAAATCTCTTCTTTACTACCGGCAGCATCACATGCATAAAATCTTTTCAAGTCTTCAAAGTTTGCACGTGTGCAGATGTGCTGACGTTGATTTACCGGTAAATTAGCATATACTCCTACGTAGGATGGTCTTATCATAATATGATAGTACGTACTAATATACTCCTGCGCTGTGTTGAGTGTGGGTACTATCTAGTAGTAGATGCAGTTGAGTAAGTCTTACGAGTGGTGATGCACTCGATTTGCAATTTGCAAATTGCAATACAATTCGCTTTCCAACTAGCATCACACACAGTGGCATGATCATGTGTACATGTACATGAGCATTGCTGCCACTGAATGTATACCAAGTGAATTAGTGTCGACATGTCTCAGACTAGGCTAGACACTACAGAGTAGATCTACTGGTATCTAGCTGCTCCCAGCAATTGACCGATATCGCGTGCTCTTGAGCGAATTGTATGAGGCATGCACCATGTCGCCGAAAAATTCTTCCGCTTTTGGACAGCTGCTTGTGACGGTGTACTAGTACATCTACTTCTATAGAAGTACATCTAGAAGTACTTCAAGTGAAGTTCACTTAGTACACATGCATGCTGGTGGCGTAAGATCTGAGAGTCTAGAAAAGTATGCTACAGTATATATACTAGTGTATATATTAGCTAGTAGCCTGACACATTGCTTACACTGTAGCCTGGCAGGTACCTACGACCAACCATCTTGTTGATGTAGGCAAGCCAGTAGGAGCTCCGTACGGGCCGACGGTCGATGTGGATGACATTAACATTTCGAATGGCGGCAAGGGGGGAGCTGGTGGAGCAGGGGGTGATACAAGCGGCAAGAACAGCACTGCTGGCGATGGTGGTCAAGGTGGCACTGGTGGCGAGAGCGGTAAAGCCACTGGTGCGTTGTCAAGGAGCTCATCCGACAGATGACGTACATGTATCACAATGACAGCACGTGCACGTCAATCACACAACCTTTCATGAATTCATGAAATCTCTGAAGCTGGATGCAAGCTCTTTTGATTGGTTTGTTGGCATGCCCTACGAGCTAGTACCTAGGTAGCCACGATCACCAAATATATTTGGGGTAAAAGTCTAAGACTGATTTCGTTGGTTTGCAATCTTGAATTATTAATCCAAAAGCTTCAACCGTGGTGACCAAACCTAGGCTCTAGGCTCACCATAAATTTTGCCCAGTAGTTCCATTTCAGCTCATCAGTCATAGAAAAACTAGATGTATAGACAAAGCCTCGAGGCCTCTGCAAGATCCAGCCAAACATTTACTTAAAAATTAAAGCTTTACATGATTCTCAGATGAAAGTTGCAAGTGCACGACGGCTCTTCTGAGCTTCATATGAAAATAGTTATTCCATACACGGCATCTCTTTATTCCTGTGTGACATCTGCAATTTGTCGTTCAAATGGCTCTAACGTGGCAGATCTTTTCACTGAACCTGGCAGGAAGCAAACCCCCCAATGCTGGCAAGGCCTATGGTGATATTAACATCGGAAATGGTGGTGAGGGAGGCGAGGGTGGGAAGGGAGGCGACAGCACCGGTGAAAACAGCGATGGTGGTGAGGGAGGCGGGGGCGGAGGAGGAGGAGCCTCTACTGGTACCGGCAAAGGCACAGGTATAGCCGGGCTTTATACCCTTATACATATGTACATATATATACATATATATATACATATATATATATATATGTATTTGAGCATAGACACATGAATTATCTCATATGAGCCCGTGGCTTGCTTAGCAGGTATCCAGGGCTTGAGCTTTGCGCTCTTTTAAAATACGCAAGTATTCATAACGCGGGCAATTTCTTTGTTAACATGTTTGGCTCAAGTCAGATTGTTCGAGCTATATTAAATTTTTCTTTTTTTAGTCGATAGCCTTCGAATTCGATTTGTTAATCACCCATATATTGCGACAAACCACTTTCCATATCCATGGCCTCAATTCAACTTTGAAAGGAAAACCTGACATGATGTTTTGTCCGGCATGCCGGCAAACGTGCTCGTAATTGTCTCCATTATTTGATGGGCTGCGACTTCTGTGTATTGACATAACTTATTGACATAACTTATTGAATACAGCGCCGGAATTAGTATTGTTTTGACAGACCGATATTCGATTGCAATAAATTAAGCTGAAACTCGCAAGCTTCGCGAATTCGATTAAATGGGAGCTGTCACTGCGCCCAGCGTGCCTATAAGCTTTGGCCAGCACTCTGATTATTACAATCAATTTGGAATCTCTACAGACCAAGCTCATGCAAACTTCTTTGCACTTTTTAGCAGAAGAAGCGCTGTTTTACACTTTGTACCGCTGACACTGGGATTATGAGAGTAGAAAATAGATACACAGCCGAAATTCTCCTGCTTTTACTATACGCAGTGTACTACTACTAGTAGTACGCGAAGAAGTGATGGATTCCCATGGGGCTCAAAGCTTTTGGGCAATCTACTGCATTACGTTCGCAGTAATGAACCTCATCCGTGACATATTATACATACAAGCAAAGCTTTCTCTGAGCTGGACTTAAATGCGAGGAGGTGTTGCTTCTCTCGATGAAAATCAACATGATCAACTTTCAAAGTGAAAACTTCTCTCAAATTCGGGATGTTTAGTATCTTCAGCCGGCTACATCGTTAAATACCACGAACGGGATTCCCACGGATGGCATACCTGCATACCGCTAGCTAGCGGTTTAAGTAGCAGCAGCCACGTGGACACACTTTCTGTGCACACACTTACAACATGCATGCAGGACCTCGCGTCACACTCGTACTCGATGTGCACATATATGCATAGTAGATTGGAAGCATGTCACATACTTCCTCACTTCGAGAGTATTCTAGTGAAGGATTCTACAGCTAGATGACACTTCATAATTGAGTTGTTATAACAAACTTGCTCTTGCAGCTTTGTTAGAAGCGATTTTTTTTCAGGGATAAATGCAATCACATTTCCTCTTACTAGCTTGCAAGTACTACTCTTGTAATCATTGCAAGCTTTGATTAGTAGTACTGAATGTTGACATGTTGCGTGTTGCCAGATGGCAAAACACCGGGCGTGAAGGTGAATGAAGGTGGCGATGGTGGCAAAGGTGGCGCTGGTGGCAAAGGTGGCCCGAGTAGGTAAAGCCTTTGTAACGACTACCACAGCTACATAGTCATAATAATTACCTCGACACCTGACATCATGTACAATGATTGTAGTAATGGCGGTTAGCGTCAGCTTGCTGGCTTGGCAAGTTGCAAGCCATGACAGTTAATCACCACCTGACCTGAAACTGACGTTATGACAACACTTGAACATGAAAGGGTCAGGCTCTTCTCAACCTCTTATGCTGTGGCTAATTAATATTAATTTCTATGACATCTCACAAGCAGCATATATGTCATGCTAGAAGAACATGATCAACTTGATGTTGAACACCGAATATATATCGTTTCATGGAGAACATTAAAGCACGAGATATCTCACGAGACACCGTTTTCGTTGAGCAGTCAAGCGTGTATGATCATATGATTTGCCCTTCAGATCTTCTCTTTACCTCAGTCGCATCTCATGGTATCACGGGTTCGATTTTGTGCACTATATAAGGACAGGCAAATTGTGCTATTTCTAGAAGGACATCTTCTCCCGTAAGGGCCCACCCCCATGCATATGCATTGCATAGGCCTTAACAGCTTTAATATTGCAGATTGAGTTCTTTGAACATTTATAGGTAACCTCTGGCAACTTCCTCATCATTAATGCATGTGAAGGACATCCTATGCAATATTAATAGCACTCTTGCATTTCTTTATGCTTCAACAAGCCTGTGTCATGACAGTGCACTGTTCGATAGTATCCACATGGTGCCTCACTATCATGTAACCTTTGCGTAGCAAATAATGAACTCTTCGCATAATGGTTGATGCATGTACCTTCGCATGCACGCATGCAGGCGGCGCTTAAGCTAATAAGTCGAGCGTCGACGTCGACAGACAGGGGCTGCAGCAGCGGTGCTACCAATATACCGGCACTGATGTCATGACTGATCACAAACATATTGACGACATGCCATGTCATGACACCAGTGGAGTGAGGACGTCTCTCTAACCGCCTTTCTATCATGACATGATCATGTTACCCTTCTGTATGCATGTACGTACGTGCACATGTGGATCCACGTCCGGGAGATATAGTACGTAGTATAAACACTCACAAAAGCTGACGTTAAAATGCTGAAATTTGATGGAGAGTGTCTCTAATTTGCGTGACCAAGCATATGCGCATACATAGCAGCCGTGGCTTGAGACATACTTTGATGTCGAATGATGTGGAGATTGGAGTTTAAAACAAACTCGTATATATACATAGAAGCTATCGGCTTTTTGGCACAATTCTGCCAACTTGTTCTTTAAATGCTTTGGTTGCAGCTGCATGCATGCCATAAATGGCTCTCGTAGACTTCCTTTGGAATTTACTCAGCCACTCAAGTTGACGCTAGCGCTCGAGGTGGAGGTACTAATGGGAGTAATTTTAATATTGATAATGTGGACTGTAGCTACAGAGTGAGGTATGTTAATCTTAATGATAAACACACTATCTTAGTGCGGCATCTTGATAATCTTGAGTTCAGAAGCAGCCAAGCTTATCATGCGTGCACTCTAGATTATGCAAGTCATTGTATCAATGAAATGAACATTGTCAGTAAATGCGAGAGAGGGAGGGAAAGGGAGGGAGAGAGAGAGCGAGAGAGAGAGAGAGCGAGAGAGA
>JAULKR010019116.1:0-12798 GCA_032356305.1 Prasiola linearis | reverse complement strand
AGTAGGCGAACAGGCCGAAGGCAATGCCCGCGCGCGCCTCCGTCGGCGGAGAGTCGGGCAGGCCGCCCGGCGCGGCGCCGACGGCCCTCACGCGCACCGCCCCGTGCAGGTTCCGGAAACGATGCTCCGGACACGACGAGGCCCGCGCACGGCGGGCCTCGAGGTACTCGCCTTCCCCACCGACACGGTGGCCGGGCGGGAGGTACGGCGGTCGATCAGTTGAGCTTGATCTGGACACCGGATCGAACTGGGACCGATCGAGCCCCGTCCGGGACCGAAAATCCCCGTCCTGCTGCGCTTCATTCGACACCACTTCCCGGTTCGTAGTCAGACAATCCCACCTCCGTCCCACCACTTCCCGCTACGATGGTGGGACGGACGGTGGTACCGCCGGCGCCGGACGACCCGCGCGCCTCGGCCCCGTCGCCATCGACGAGGCCCGCCCCGATGCTATCCGACACCCGTGTGCGCGCCGCCAAGCCTCGCGAGCGTCGCTACCGCCTGACCGACGCCGACGGGCTGCTGCTCGAGGTGCTGCCGACGGGGCGCCGCGTCTGGCGCTACCGCTTCCGTCTCCACGGGCGCCGCCGGGACGCGACGCTGGGCACCTACCCCGCGCTCGGGCTCGCTGCGGCGAGGAAGGCGCGCGACCGGATGCAGGCGCAGGTCGAGACCGGCACCGACCCGGTGGACGCCAGGCGCGACGCATCCCGGCGGCGCGACTCCGAGACCTTCGAGGCGGTCGCCCGGCGCTGGCTCGCGGGCCACGACGGCGCCGCGTCGACCGTCGAGACCTATGAACGGTCGCTGAGGCTCCACCTGCTGCCGGGTCTCGGCGGCCGCATGGCCGGCGATGTCGATGCACCGATGCTCCTCGACGTGCTGCGCGTGCCCGAGTCCCGGGGTCACGTGAAGGCCGCGGCCAACGCGCGCACGGCCGCGAAGCTCGTGCTCGACTTCGCCATCGCCGAGGGGCTCCGCACGAGCAACCCCGCCCGGGATCTCAGCGCGGCCCTCGCGTCTCGCGCGACCCGCCACCATCCCGCGATCACCGACCCGGTGCGCTTCGGCGAGCTCCTCGCCGCGCTCGACGAACGCGCCGGCACCGAGACCGTGAGGAACGCGCTTCGGCTCGTCGCGCTCATGCCGTTTCGAAAGACCGAGCTCCGGATGCTGCGCTGGGACCACGTCGACACCGAGGCCGCGGTGCTGCGCCTGCCGCGGGGCCACATCGGCAAGAGGAAGGGCGTCGCGTTCATCGTGCCGCTCTCGCGCCAGGCTGCCGAGATCCTCGACGAGCAGCGCAAGGAGGCGCCCGCCGCCTCGCCGCTCGTGTTCCCGGCCGTGCGCCCGGGGCGGCGCCCGCCCCCACCCGAGGGGCGACGCCGCTGGACGCCGATCGGCGCGCAGACGATGAACGGCGCGATCCGCAGCACCCGGTTCGCGGGCGAGCACACCGTCCACGGCTTCCGCTCGTCGCTCAGGACTCTCGGCGACGAGCGCCTGGATCAGCGGCTCGATCTGCTGGAGCGGGCGCTCACGCACGCCGTGGGCTCGACCGTGGAGCGCGCCTACAGCCGCGGCGAGCACACCGAGCAGCTCCGGGCGTTGTTCCAGGCATGGGCCGACTACTGCGATCGGCTGCGCGGGAGCAGCACGGACGCCGCGGACGAGCGCGTCGTGCCGATCGGTGCGGGCAGGAAAGCGTCATCGTGACGCCACCAGACAACGCTACGACGATACGCCAAGCGTGACACCTTCGCCGGGCCTAGGGTCGCTCCCGAACGCCTGTACGCCTATCGGGCTGGCTCGGCGATTCTTTCCAGGCGCACCGGAGGCACGGTGCATGGACGAGAACGACGACGAGGCGCAGCGGCGCGCCTACACCGAGCGGCTTCGAGCTCGGATCAATGCGGAGCTGGCGACCCTGCCTTGGGCACCGTCCGAATCCGATCCCGACGAGATCACTCGGGCGAACATGCGGATGTTCCGAGGGGAGGAGGTCGGTCGACGCCTGCAGCGTGAGCTGGCGCCCGGTGACGTTCGGGGCGGCGTCGCTGACATGGTCGACTTCGTCCGTTGCGTCGGCAATGGGCTGGTGCCGGACGCGAAGCTGCTGCGCTCGATCGCGGTTCGCTTCGAGGACGTGCTCGCCGACACGACGAGCTTGTACGACTGGACCTGCCGCATCGGTCCGCTCCGGGCGCCGCCTGATGAGCGACTTGCCGAACGCGCCGAGAGCATCAGACCACGCACCACCGGCGAGGAGACAGGGCGTGCGTTCCTACGGGCGTTCGACATGGCGCGCCCGCCCGGAGGCAAGCGATGGACCGTCGAGGACGATGTGCAATGCGCCGAGTTGGACGGGCACTACCGGATGCTCGAAGCGCGCTCGCCCGGGATCAAGCGCTTCGCAGCGTTCCACACGATCGCCAGCGCGTATCGCGCCCTCGCGGTGGACGACGCATCCGAGAAGGCGCTGCTGGAGCGGCTTCCGAAGGAGGTCGAGGTGCCTGACGCCGACATGGCGGACTGGCGCCAAACCATGAGGTGCGCCCACCTCACGGTGCGGGCGATGTTCGGCGGCGAAGCGGCACCGGATGCTCCCGAGGATGAGCTGCAGCGTCATGGGTGGGAACTGGCGCACGAGGCACGCCGCGACGCGGAGTCGAGCGTGCCGAAGATCGACGCGGACCAGGTGAGCGCGCTCATCGAGCGCTGGCGATATTGGGACCGGAAGCGGAAGCCCGGTCGGGAACGCCAGAGTGGGACGAACCCACCCGCATCTGTCCCACCGACGACCCGCGACGACGAGAACGGAGCGGGCTAGCGTGTAACCGAACGAAACGGGAAAGCGATCCGGCCGGCCACCTGGTGTGGCGCCTTCGAGCCGGCCGGGCCGCACACCGAGCAGAGCTATCCGACGGTGCGCCGCCGAGTCTATGCGCTCGGCCGTCCGCCGTCGGCCCTTTCCCCGACGACGGACGTTGAACCGATGCACGAAACGAGCGCCCCGGCCCCGAGCCGGATGCTTCGCTTGCGCGAGGTGGCCGAGCTGGCCGGCACCTCCCCCAGCGCGATCTACCGATGGATGGAGCGGCGGGGCTTCCCCCGCGGCATGAAGTACGGGGCGGGACAGAGTGCCCGGCGCCGCTGGCCCGAGCGCGAGGTGCTCGACTGGATCGAGACGCAGCGCGTGGGAGAGAGCGCGTGACGGCGCACGAGGCGCCGGCGCACGAGCTGCCGCAATGTGCCGAGCGCCTGCCGGCCGTGATGACGCTCGGGACGCTCTGCAAGGAGCTCGGGATGTCCAAGAGCACCATCTACCGGGCGATCACGCGGGGGGATCTGCCCAAGGCGCGCCGGATCGGCGGGTGCGCGAGGTGGCTCGGGAGCGATGTCGCTCGGGCGCTGGAGAACGCGTCGTGACCGGCCGGAAAAGGGGCGGCGGCCCGGGTGTCACCGGGACCGCGCGCGGCACTGCACTACTCCGTCAAGAGCGTCGACAGTCTGCCACGCCACGCCGTCGGCCGGTACGCATGGTCGACGGCGGAATGGACGTCGAGGTGGGTAGGCTCATGGGCGAGCTACCGGGCGCCGTGCTCGTCATCGACGCCGACACCCCGCCGTTCGTGCTCCGGTACGACCCCGCGCTGCTCAAGCTGCGCACCGACGAGGCGCCCGACGATGTGCGCTGGCCGGATCTCTCCGGCGTCGAGGCCCGGGTCGTGACCGACGGCATGGTGCCGGTCGTCGCCGCTCGCCTCGTCACGGTGCTGCTGGACGCCGGCGCCGATCGGGTGTTCGAGCTCGACATCGCGAACACCGAGCCGTACGTCGTCCGGCTCCATGACGGAGGTGGCCGGTGAACGCGCCCGCGAACGCTCCCGACGTCCAGCGCGCCGCGGAGCCCCGGACACCGGTCGAGGGCTGGGACGTGTCCACCTGGTCCGATGCCGCCCCGCCGTGCCCTCGATGCGGCCACGACGGTCCGTCCGAGACCGTCGCGCTCCGGCGCCGCACCGTCACCGAGGCCGAGCACCACGAGCTCGTGGCCGCGCTGCTGGCAGGCTCCGGCATCAAGCTGGCCGCCTGGGAGCGGGACGCCCGTACGGACGCGCTGGTGGTGGCCTACGCCGCGACGGTGCGCGAGCTGGCCGTGCTGGCCCTGGCGACGCTGACCGAGACCGAGATCCGCGCGCGGCTCGATGACGTGCTCGCGGTGACGCTGCCGGACGCGGTGGTCGTGGACCTGCGCGCCGAGCTGAACCGGCTGCGCGAGGCGGCCGGCACCGACCTGGTGCGGGCGTCCGCACGGAGGGCGGCATGACCCGCTCCCCGATCAGGACCGAGGCCGCGACCGCGGGCGTGCGGGAGGCACCGACGGGCTCGAACGACGAACAGAACCTTCCTCAACCCTGCGAACCCTACGAACTCAACGACAGCGCGGCTCCCAGCGGACAGAACCCTACGCAGACCCTACGTCACGACCCCGGCAACCCTGCGACGGACCCGCCTGGCGACCCGGCCGAAGGCCGACGTGAGAGCGGCCCGCCTCGCGCGGCTCCCGGTCGCGACAGTGGCGATCCGGACGACGGCGACCTGCCCGACCCGGATGCGCCCGACAACGACGGCGAGCCCGGACAGAACGAGATCGCCGACCTGGTCGCCGGCCGGCTGCGCGACCGGCTCGCCTGGGACGGCACCGCCGGGACGTGGTTCGAGCGACCGGACACCGTCTCGCCGTTTCGCGAGCGGGACGGGCTGCTCGTGTGGCGCACGATCAAGCAGGCGGTGGCGAGCCAGAAACGCCGGTTCGCCGCCGGCTACGTCAACGGCGTGGAGACGTTCGTGCGGGCCGAGCTCGCGATCGAGGGCTGGGACCGGGCCGCGCACCTGCTGCCGCTGGAGAACGGCGTGCTGGATCTCGCCACGGGCGTCCGACGCGCCTACGTGCCCGGGGACCGCTTCGACTGGCAACTGCCCTACGCGCACGACCCGGCCGCGGTGTGCCCCCTGATCGACGAGACGATCCGGCGCATGGTCGACAACGATCCGGACCTCGAGCGGTTCCTGATCGCCTGGCTGGTCGTCGTGCTGCTCGGCCGGGCCGACGTGCAGGCGTTCGTGGAGCTCGTCGGCGACGGCAGCACCGGCAAGTCCACGTTCCTGCGACTCGCCACGTTCGTCGTCGGCGAGGAGAACACCGTGGCGACGGACCTGGAGTCGCTCGAGGGCAACCGCTTCGAGTCGGCGGCGATCTACGGCAAGCGCCTGGTCATCGTCACCGACTCTGCGCGCTACCGCGGCGAGGTGCCCGTGCTCAAGGCCCTGACCGGGGGCGACCCGATCCGGCTGGAGAGAAAGCACCAGCAGCAGCGCAGGCCCTACGTGTACGGCGGGGCCGTGGCGATCGCCGCGAACCAGCCGCTGGAGTCGTCGGACTACTCCAGCGGGTTGCAGCGCCGGCGCCGGTCGCTGTCGATCAACGCACGCGTCAGCGCCGCCGAGAAGAACCGGTATCGCGATCAGGTCAGGTACCCGGGCGGGTTCGAGGGCGAACTGCGCCGCGAGATGCCGGGGCTGCTGAACCGTCTGCTGGCGGTGGACGTGCAGTCGGCGGTGGATCTCGTGGCGAACCCCGGCGAGGCGATGCGAGGCCAGCGGCTCCGAATCGAGCTGGAGACGAACCCGCTGCTGGCCTGGGCCGACGAGAAGCTCGTCACCTGCCCGGTCGGGCGGGAGACGAAGGTGGGCGACGGCAACCACGAGCCCCACGAGGCGCTGTACTCGTCCTACCGGGCGTTCACCGAGGGCCGCGGCCAGCAACCGGTCTCCCTGACCCGGTTCAGTCGGGCGCTCGCGGACGTGCTGCACGACTACGGCGTGGTCACGAGGAAGGAGCGGAGGAAGTCCACCGTCATGGTCGGGCTCGCCCTCCGCGGTGGGTACGACGACGAGGCGGACCTACTCGTGTCCGAGCGCAACCCTACGACGGCGCCCGATCTCGTAGGGTCTGACGTAGGGTTGAACGGCGCCAGCGTTGACTTCGCAGGGTTCGCAGGGTCGTCGAAAGGTGCCGATTCTCGAGCCGCCGCTGCCTACGCAGGAGGCTCGGGCCGATGAGCCGCCGACCCCCACCGCGTCCGTCTCCCTTACGGGACTGGCGAGCGATCGCCGGGCCGCGTCCGCAGCGCGCGCTCGGGCTCTTGATTCGCACCGTCGCCCCCGACCACTCCGACGACATCGACCCCGAGCAGGTCCGCATCCGTCTTCGACGCCGCGACGACGGCACCGCCTACGTGCTCGTGCACGGGACGGTCGTCCTCGATCGGCCCGCCGACGTGCGCGTGCTGGCGAGGCGCCTGGACGCCGCCGCCGACGAGCTCGAGAGGCCCGCACCGTGACCGCCCGCCGACCCGTGCTCGCCGTCATCGACGACCGCCCGCGCGACGCGCTCGCCGACGTCGTGGTCCGCGTCCGTCGCCGACCCGGTGGCGGGCGATTCGTCCGGCTCGCCGTCGACGTGACGCTCGAGGACGCCGCGGTCGTCCGGGCGCTGGCGATGCGGCTGCTCGAGGCGGCCCGATCGCTCGAGGCGACGGCCGACGAGAACGACGCGGCGACCTGATCTCGACCGGACGCGCGGTGCGCTGGCGACCTGCCTGCGCGCCGGACCGAGACGGGTCGCCGACCACCATCGACACAAGGGCAGCACATGAACACCGACGACATCATCATCGACGAAGGGCTACGCACGATCATCCCGGCGCTGGCCGACTTCGAGCTGGAGCGGCTCGAGGAGAGCATCGCCGACGAGGGCTGCAAGCAGCCGCTGGAGCTCTGGGGGCGCGTCCTGCTCGACGGACACCACCGCTACGCCATCTGCCGGCAGCTCGGCATCCCGTTCACCACGCGCCAGGTCGAGGGCATCGAGACGCGCGCCGACGCCGTCGCGTGGATGGTCCGCAACCAGATCGGGCGCCGGAGCCTGAACGAATGGCAGCGCGCGTTCCTCGTGCTCGCCTGGGAGAAGGATCTCGCGGCCGACGCGAAGCGATCGCAGGGTGCGCGCACCGATCTCGACATCTCGACAGATCTGTCGAGAAGTGACACCCGAAAGCGCCTGGCTGCGATGGCCCGGATGTCGGAGGGCAACATGGCGAAGGCCAGGCGCGTGCACCGTGCCGGCGACGGCGCGCTGACCGAGGCGCTCGGCACGGGCCGGGTGTCGCTGAACTTCGCCGACCGCCTGCTCGGCGAAGGCTGGACCGTTCGATCCGACGTGCTGCGCTCCGACAACCCGCGCGCTCGGCTGAAGCAGTACGAGGCGGTGCGTGAGGAGTGGGGCACCGTGCCCGACGAGCCCTGTCCGGAGCTCGAGGTGATCGACGAGCTTCGCGACATCCTGCCGCCGCGCCTGCCCGTCCAGCGCGAGGCGCTCGAGGCGAACGTCGTCAAGTACGGACCGGCGCGCGCGATCGCCGTCATGGGTCGCGTGGTGGTCGATGGCTTCGACACCTACGACGCCTGCCGCCGTCACGGCATCGCCTTCGAGACCCGCCCGATCCGGCCGGAGGAGTCGACGCTCGAGGGCGCCGCGGCGCACCGGGCGAGCATGGCGACGTTCGACGCGCTGCCGCTCGACCGGATAGAGCACGCGGCCGGCAAGCTCGAGGCGACGCACCCTGAGCTCGCCGAGCGCCAGCGCCAGCACATCGCGCGCGTCGAGGCCGAGCAAGCGAGCGACCCGGCCTATCTGGCATGGCTCGCCGAGTCCGAGGCGCTCATGGACAGCGCGCCCGCCTGACCGCACGCCCACCGCCGGCACGACCGCCGCCGCGGGGCGCGTGTTGTTGTTGGGGCATGGGACTCGGCACGCCAGCGGCGCACGCGGGCAAGGCAGGCGCCACGGACGCGCAGGCCACGACCAGGACCCGCACCTGCCCGCACGCCGCACGATCGCCGTGGCGGGCAGTACGGGTGCGCTGGTGCGATCGTCAGGACGTGTACGGGTGCGGGTCCTCCTGCCCGAATGCCCTCCATGCCGGGTGCATGCCGCCCGGTGTGTGGGCAAATTCTGGCGCGCCGCGATGAACGTCCTTCGCTCGTCGCCCACGAACCGCAGCGCACCGCGGTTTCGAGAGGGCGAACGAGGGACATGCGCGCGATGCCGGACCGCACGCGGACGCTCGTGGTGCGATGCTGGTGCGGCATACAGCGCGGGTCCTCCCTGACGATGCCGTCGTGGTCGCGAGGCCCAGCACCCCGGTGCTCGGCGCCGACCCGATGTCCATATCGACGTCACCCGTACCCGCGCACCCTCCCCACAACAGCGCCAGAACCAGCCTCATGAGCAACAAGACGACCCTCTCGACTGACACGACCCCCGCGAGCATCGACGACCCGCTCGCGCTGTCGAAGCAGCGGCTCGCGCGCGAGTTCGGATGCTCGCGCGAGACCGTCGCCCGGCTGCTGGACGCCGCGCGCATCGACCCGTGCGGCGAGCGCGGCGGATACCCGGTCTATCGGCTCGGCGACGTCGCCGGTGTCCTGGCCGACTACCAGCGGTTCGGCCGCCACCCCGGCGAGACGCTCGATCCCGCGCACATGACCCCGAAGGAGCGGCTCGACTGGTTCAACTCCGAACGCGCGCGCATGGCGGTCGCCCGTGAGGCCGGCGAGCTCGTCGAGGCGCAGGCCGTGCGCGAGTACCTGGCGGGCCTGTTCGACCGGACCCGGCACGAGATCCTCGTGGTGCCCGACAAGCTCGAGCGCGACGGGCTGCTGACCGGCCCCGGCGTCGAGCGCGTGGCCGACTACATGGCGACGCTCCTCGAGGAGATTGTCGCGGTCGCGATCCCGATGCCCGCCGACAACGACCGCGCGGCGTGAACGGGACCATTCGCGTCCGGCTGCCGGGCGGCGTGGCTGCGATCAACGACGCGACCGGGCCGCGACCCGCCGCACCGATGACACGCACCGAGGCGCTCGAGAAGCTCGCGCACATGACGGCGCTCGTCGACATCGCCGCGGTACGCATCGGTGTCGAGCTCGACGACGCCGGCCGCGCCGCGCTCGCCCGCTTGCTTGCTCGAGCCGGTGCACGCCGAGATCGACGCGGCGCGCAAGGTGCTCGCGGGCGCGCGCTGACCGCACCCGGCGCTCGTGCCGATGGTTGCCGCGCTCGACCCGGCGACGGACCCCGACGCGGGGCGCTGACGGATCGCGCCCCCGCGCGCGCGGCCCGACCATAGGGCAAGTCGTCAGTCTGACGACTTGCCAGCTCGCGCCCCCGCGCGCGCGGGCCGACCGCATTTGGTCGTCGACGACTAATCTCGAACCGCTTCGCGCCCACGCGCGCGCTTGGTCCAGCCCCTTCGAGGCGCCCGCTACCCCCGCCGCCCCAGCGCCCGCCGCGCCGCCGTCGCGAGGGTCGTCCTGATCCACGCCGCGCGCGTCTGCCCGGTCGTGGCCGCCGCCGCCGTGTAGTCCGTCAGCTCGGCGTCCGTCACGCGCACCGACCCGAGGGTCCGCGTCGCCGCCGTGTCCGCGCGCGGCTGACTGCCGCCGGGGCCTCGCTTCTGGTCATCGCTCATGCACCCGAGTGTACCGGCGCATATGCGGTGATGCCCGGCTCGTGATAGATTCCGTGATAGTCATCGCATATGCGGTGATACCCCCACCCCCGGAGTCCGCATGAAGCCCACCGTCCACAACACCCGCCTGCTGCACGAGCACCTACGTACCGCCATCGCCCAGATCGCGATCGTTATCGACGACCTCGACGGCCCGCATGTGCGCTACGGCTTCGACATGGGCATCGCGAGCGCCACCGACCTGCTGGACGCCACCGCGCGCGAGGTCCAGTCCGTCATGGGCGCGGCCGACCTGTTCGCGACCGTCAAGGGGGCCGGGGATGCCTGGCCCGAGGTCGTGCCCGAACGGATGCTGTTTCGCCCGATGGACCCGGTCCCGGTCCTGCCGTCCGAGGCCGTGGCGCTGCTCGGCGAGCGCATCCGGGGCGTGCTGGCGGTGACGGCCGCGGCGCTCCGGCAGGGCGAGGTGTACGTCTACTCGCAGGAGGTGAGCTCCGCGCTCGAGGCGGTGCGCGGGATGCTCGAGGAGTTGGCCGCGATGCTCGGCAAGGTGGAGCTCGCCCCGGACACCTTCGAGGGCACGATCTACCGGCCGAACTCGGGTCCGTCGAAGGCGTGGCCGGGCGAGGACCGCGAGTCGGCCGCATGACGACCCGCACCCCCGAGGAGATCCAGGCCGCCGACCTGGTCGCCGCGTTCCGGGACGCGGCCGAGTGCGCGACGTTCGTCACCACGACGGTGTGGGAGCACGGCACCGCGTCGCCTGCGCTGGTGGAGTTCGAGCGGCGCACGAACATGGCGGCCATCCAGGCCGGGCGCGAGCTGCTCGAGGCGCTGGAGGCCGCGGTGCCGGCGCTGCGCGAGGGCGACGCCGCCGCGACGGGCGACACGGGCACCGCGGCGGGCTGACGGACGCGAGGGGCGCCACGGACGGCGTCCACCCTGACGATCGGTGCCGGTGCTGGTCTTGCGGCCGGGCCGTCCGTGGACCGTGCAGGTCACGCTGCGGCGACGTAGCGGTTGCCGGGCGCCAGCTGCAGCGTGCCCTCGTCGACAAGGGCTTCGCGGAGCCTGCGGGCGTCAACCTCGGCGAGCCGGTACCGCGCCTTCGCCAGGCGCAGCGTCATCGATGGGATCTCCCCGCGCCGCACGTCGGCCCGGGCCTGCTCGAGCGGCAGGTCCGAGGCGTCCGCTACACCGCGCGCAGCTCCGTCTGCCGTCGGGGCTTTCCCGGCGCCTCGACGGCATCCGCGTCGGGGCCGCCCTTCACCGGCGCCACGGCGCGCGCCGTGCGCCCCTGCAGCGCCGCCCCGGCCACCAGCAGCACCGCCGGCACCAGGGACAGCAGGCAGGCGGCCAGCAGCGCCAGGTGCGCCCCGGAGAGCCCGATCGCGGCCTCGAGGCTGTCCATCGCCCGGCCCGTCGCCGAGACCGACACCTCGGCGGCCCGCCGCTCGGCCCACTCGATGCGCGGCAGCAGCGCGGAGGCCTCGCCGAGCAGCTCCCCGCGGCGGGTGCGGTAGTTGTCGGGCAGCGCCGCGGCCTCCGCGCGCAGGGCCGCCACCTGGTCGCGGTAGCTCTCGACGGTCGTGCGCGCCGAGCGGGCTTCGGCAGAGGAGGCGTTCTCCTCGCGCTCGGTGGCGAGCATCCGGGAGCTGAACCCGCTCGAGAAGGTGCCGACGCTGAACACCTCGACCAGCACCACGGTCACGAGGGTCAGGACCGGGAGCCAGGCCGGTGCGCGGGCGCGCACGAGCTCGCCGGTGGTGTGGGACAGGACCAGGGAGCCGACGAGCAGCGCGACGGCGACGAGCCCGAAAGTCGCGTGCTGGACGGGGGTGGACGCGAACTGCTGCAGCATCGTGCCGGCCTGCAGGCAGCTGGCGGTGAGACAGGCGCCGACGACGGCGAAGCGGACGCCCTGCACGGCGCGCGCGCGGGAACTACTCTCGAGGAGGGTCATGTGGATGCTCTCGGTATCCGGATGGGCCGGACCGCTCCAACGGTCCGGACGGGGCGGTTCGCCGCCCTGCCCTCTCCCCCTCGCGAATCGCGTGCCGACCTCGCCCCCGCGGGCGTGACGTAGTCGAGACGAACGCGTGCAACCTGCTGACACCACGGGGTGCGCGTGACGGGCTCGCGGGTGCCAACCAGATCCCGGCCGCGAAGGGGGTCACGGTGCGTGCACCGATCTTCCGGCGAGGATCCCGTCCCGGAACGAAGCTGGCTAGCGGGTGCCATACTGGTCCGGTATTAGCCGTGCTAATCCGTATCGATCCGAGGTGCAGCCATGAACGCGACCCTGACTTTCCGCCTGCCGTACCACGTCGAGCTCGAGGGCGATGTGTGGGTGGCCGTGTGCGAGGCCCTGGACGTCAGCTCCCAGGGCGAGAACCGAGAGCAGGCGGGCGCCATGCTGATCGAGGCGCTGCAGCTCTTCCTGGAGGCCTGCATCGAGGACGGCAACCTCGATGCGGTCCTGCGCGAGTGCGGGTTCGAGCGAGCGGACTCGGACGACGGCCAGGACGATGACGACTACCTCGACGTTCCGGTGAGCCTGCTGGTGGCCAGCCGCGGCGGCGCCGCGCACGCCTGCTGACGCCGAGCGGGTCGACCGTGGGCCGCGTACCGCCGGTCAAGCCTGCCGACGCGATCGCCGTGTTCAAGCAGCTCGGCTACGCCGTCGATCGGCGCAAGGGCAGCCACATCGTCATGAAGAAGGAAGGCGCGCTGCGCCCGCTGGTGGTGCCTGACCACGACGAACTCGCGATCGGGACCCTTCGGTCGAACATCCGTACGGCCGGCATCACCGTCGACGACTTCCTCGAGCGCCTGCGGGCGCTCTGATCCGGAGCCTGGCGGGCGATCGGCACGGCGGCCGGAAAGGCGGTCCGAATGCAGGCCACGGAGCCAGACCTACGGGTCAACCTGCGGGTCAAACTGCGCCGCCGACACTGGAAACCCTACTGCGCTGCGCCTTCAAGACCCCGATTCGATGGACTCCCTCTCCGCCAGATGGCGATCCGGACCGATCCGCCGCCGTCCGACAGGGTCCGGCTTCCGCGAGGCGGCATGCCCGTCCGGCGCCCGCCCTTGCGAAGCCGCCCCGCGCCACCATCTTGTCGGCACGGCGCCCACGCACCGTTCGCACCTGACGGTTCCGGCCCGCCACTACGGAATTTCCGTATTCCAGGCCCGA
>JAULKR010019005.1:0-12803 GCA_032356305.1 Prasiola linearis | reverse complement strand
ATGGTCGATGGATGGGCGATGCGCGCCTCGTAGGCCATGGCATAGACGAAGGGCTTGAGCGTCGACCCCGGCGAGCGCGGGGCCAGCAGCATGTCGAGCGCCCCGCCCGGCAGATCGAGCCGCCCGCGCCCGCCGACATAGGCGCGGATCGTGCCGTCGGCGAGGCTGGCCACCGCCATCGCCGCCTGCCCGCCCGGCGGGGCGATGCGCTCGGCAAGGGCCATGGCGCGGCGTTGCAGGGCGGGGTCGAGGCCGGTGTCGAAGCGTTGCGCGTGGGGATGCCGGCGCGAGAGGAGATCGAAGAGATGACGTCCCGCCCGGGGAGGAGCGCGGCGGCGGGCGGTCATGGGTTCGCGGCGGGCTTCCTCGGCCCGGGCGGGGGAGATCGTGCCCAGCGCCTCCAGCCGGTCGAGCACGTGGTTGCGGCCCGCGAGGGCGGCGGCGGGGTTTCGGTCGGGGCGGCGGGACTCGGGCGCTTGGGGCAGGGCGACGAGCAGCGCCTTTTCGGCCAGCGACAATTCAGCAGGCGCGCGCCCGTAGTAGAGCCGCGCCGCCGCCTCCACCCCCTCGATATTGCCGCCGTAAGGCGCACGCTCCAGATAGGCGACCAGCAGCGCGCGCTTGTCGTGTCGTCGCTCCAGCCGCCGGGCAAGCACCATCTGCCGCCACTTGCCCCGCAGGCTGCGCTCCATCCCGCCCGTCAGCCGCGCCAGCTGCATCGTCAGCGTCGATCCGCCGGAAACAACGCGCCCGGCCCGCGCCGTATGCCACGCCGAGCGGATCAGCGCGCGCCGGTCCACCCCGTCATGCCCGAAGAACCGCTTGTCCTCATAGGCGAGCAGCATCGCGACGAAGTCATCGGGCAGGGTCTCGACAGGCAATCGCCAGCGGCTGTCCGGCGCGAGAGCCATGCTCATCGGCGTGCCGTCGCGGGCGTGCAGCGTGCGCGAATATCCCGGCGAGAGCGGGGTCAGGGCCTCGCCGCCCCGCGCCGCCGATATCCGCAGGGCAGCTTCGAGCGAGAGCATCGACAGGATGGCCAGCGCGCACAGGGCGACCCCGATGCGCAGCATGCCCCTATTCGCGCGCATCGGCCCCCACCGCGACGCGGAAGGCCGCGCTCCATCCGGCAAGATCGCCCTTGTGGGTGAGAATGGTGGCGGGCCACGTGAAATCCCCCACCAGCACCGGCGTCACGGCCAGGGCGATACGGATGTTGCCCGCGCTCCCCTCCGATGCGAGGCGCAGCACGACCCGCCCCGGCTCGTGGATCACCTCCTCCACCACCCCGTACAGATCGAGCGCGTCGATCATGCGGCGGCTGTAGGGCATGGCCGCCAGCTCCATCCCCGGCGGCACATGGACGATGGCGCGCATTCGGGTTCCCATGTTCGGCGGGAGCGATGCCTCGACGACGAAGACCCCCCGCTCGCGCACCTCCAGCGCATCGGTCGCCTCGAAATCCTCGCCGGTATCGCGCAACAGGTTGGTGAGGACATCGAAGTTGCCGCCCTCCTCAGTCAGGTCGCCGGGCGAGAGACGATAGCGGCCCGTGGCGTAGATCGGCAGGTCGGTCCCGTTGCCGAAGGCGAGGCGCTCCAGCCCGCCGCGCGCGGCGAGATCGATGCTCACGGTACCATCGGTCCGCGCCTCGGCGTCGAGGCCGCGCGGCGCCAGCGCCAGCGCGTCGAGGTCGATTGGCATCGGCTCGAACAGGGCCGCCAGCCGTGCCTGCGTCCGCGCCATCCACGCCGCCGCTTCGCGCCCCACCTGCGCACGCTCCTCTCCAGGCGCGAGGGCCGCGCGCACGAATTGCGCCGCCTGCGCCCGGTCCGCGCCGCTCTCCACCACCATCGCCGCCACCATCGCGAGGTCGCGCGGGGCATTGCGGTCGCGCGATTCCCCTGCGAGCATCTCCAGCGCCTGGCCCAGCACGTTGCCGGACCCGTCTGACCCCGTCGCGCTCAGCGCCGCCGCCAGCAGCCCGCCATGAAACGCATCCGTCCGGGGCGGGCCGTCCGCGAGGCATCGCTCCAGCTTCAGCGGCAGCGACGGATCGAGATCGCCGGCCTTGGCCAGCGCGATGATCGCGAAGTAGATCTTCGGATCGCAGAACTCCGGCACGTCGTAGAGGCGCAGGCTGTGGGTCAGCTCGCCCACCGCGCGGTCGATGACGGCGGCATCGTCCATCGCCCCCATCTCCCGCAGCGCCAGCGCGATATCGAGCGCCGAGGCCGCCTGCCATATCCCCCGCATCCCCATGCGCGGGGCGATGCCAGACACGGCGGCTTCCGGCACCGCGCGCTCGTCCCCCCGCAGGGCAATCAACGCGCCGAGGCCTCCGTCGGCCAGCCGGGGCGGGCGGCGGGCGATCAGGTCGGCGATGCCGAACACCGCGTCCGCCGCCGCCATCGGAAAATCGCGCGGAGCCTCCCACGCCGCCTGCGTGATCGCCAGCGTCGGGGCGAGGGGGTTGAGGACGATCTCCCGCAGCGTCACCGCGCCCTCCGCACCCTGCGCCGAGAGGTCGATCTCCAGCTCCCCGCCGGGGTCCGCGATGCCCAGCGCGGCAAGAAACTCGACGCTCTCGCCGGGAGGCGGGCCGACGGCGATGGACCAGTCCTTGCGGACGATGGGAAAATCGGGGCTGGCGGGGTCGTAAAGCTCAAGCCGCACGGGGAAGGACACGGGCAGCGCCGGGTCGCGCAGCAGGGTCGCGTCGAGCGGGACGGTGCCGCTCCACTCCCCGTCCACCAGCACGATCTCCCGGTCGATCCGCGTTTCCTCCGCCGAAGAGCGCGCGCCCGGCCTGCCGATCCGCATCTTCATGCGCAGGGCCGCGCTCATCCTCGGGTCGTCCTTGGGGCGGCGCACGACGAGGCGGGCGGTGGCCCTGTCGCCGGGGCTGAGGCGCTCCGGCGCGACGAGCGAGGCGATGGCGTCGGACTGGATGTAGTAGGCCGCCCGCGCGAACCCCGTGCGCGGCTCCTGCGCGCCTTCGGACCAGGCGATGACGACCAGGTTGGCCGCGCCGACGAAGCCGTCGAGGTCGAATTCGGTCGTCGCGATCCCGTCTCTGAACTCGACGATCTCCATGCGCGACAGCAGCCCCCCGGCCAGCAGCCCGCTCGCCGCCATGCCCGGAATATCGCCCCCGCTCGCGCCCGATCCGCGCAGCGACGCGCTGCCGAGCATGCGCCCGTAGAGATCGCGCACCCTGAGCGCGAGGCTGCGTTTCGCGAAGAAATGCGCGTCGGGATCGCGGGGGGAAAACCCCGTCAGCCGCCATAATCCGTCGTCGATCAGCCCGATGGCGGCATAGGCCACCTCGCCCCCTTCCAGCCCGTCGGCCCGCACCCTGATCCCCAGCGCCGTATCGCCCGGGGTCGTCTGCACACGCGACCGGGGATCGGGGCTGAGGATAGCCACGTCGAAGCTGCGCCGCGCCCCGGCCACGCGCAGATGGGTGGCCGCGACGGCGCGGGCGGCATGGGGCGCGCGGCCCGCCCCCTGCGCCCGGAAGGCGGTGGCGAAGAGATGCACGCCGCCGCGCCAGTCCCGCCCCGTATCGGCGGTTTCGAAGCGGATCGGATCGCTGCGCCCCTGCGCGATGACCACGTCCCGCCACGCGAGGATATCGCCGTCCTTCACCGCCGCGACCAGCACATGCCCCTCGCCGATAGACAGCGCCTCGACATGGGCGACGATCTCGTCGCCGACAGCCACGTCGCCCCGCTCCAGCCGCAACGAAAACGTTTCGGGCCGCTCGGGCGCGGGGCCTTCGGACTGGCCGACCTCGAAGCGATAGGTCGCGAGGGCCGACCCCGCGCCCCCGGCAAAACCGGCATCGAGCGCCGCCGTGACGATATAGCGGCCCGGCGGCAGGGCGGCGGTGTCGAGCATCTCGCCGAGCGGGCGGCACCCCGCCGCATCCGCCCCGCGCGGCCTGTAGTCGAACGCGCCGATATCCGACAGGTCGGAGGTCGCGTCATCGGCCCCGAACAGGGCGGGCGCGCCGTCCGCATAGGCGATGGCGCCGTCGTACGTCAGGCCCAGCGTGGCCAGCCTGGCAGTCGCCTGCGCCTTCCATGCGCCCGCGTCGCGCTGCCAGATGTAGGTGATGTCCTCGGTCTCGATCCGGTAGTAGACCGATGCCTCCCGCGCCGTGTCGTCGGGGTCCAGCACCAGCGCCTGCACGCCGCCGCCCCGCGCGCGCAGCCCGATCATCGGCCCCGTGCGCGGCACCGTCACGGGGATCGGGGCGGTCGTGCGCCCCTGGTTCGCCGCGCCGTCGTCGAGCTGCACCGTCACCTCGGCGCGCAGGGGAGCGCGATCCAGCGGCGGGTCGATGAAATCGGCCAGGATGCGCAGGTATCCCTGCCCGTCCTGCCCCTCGCCGGGGGCCGCCTCCTGCCCGGTCGTGCGGATGGTCTCGGCCCGGCGCAGGGCGGGGAGGATCGTCCGGGCGGTATCGCCGAAAGCGAACCCTGGATAGCATTCCGGCGCATGCGTCCCGTCCGAGACCAGCCGCGCCCAGACCGTGCCGGCCAGCCCGTTTGCCGGGGCCTCGGGCAGGCCTCCCCTCTCGGCGAGGGGCACGCCGTAGAGATACGACGCCCGCACCCCGCCCTCGATGCGCAGCATCCTCGCATCGCCCTTCCCGCTCACGCTCGCCTCGAAGGGCGCGTCCCCGGTTTCTACCCGCACGGTATCGGGGCGGAAGAAGCCGATGACGATGCGCGCCTGCCCGATGATCGGCCCGTCCACCCCCTCGCGCGCGACGAGGCGCGCGGTCCCGGCCGTCGCGGTCTCAGGCACGGGAATCGAGACGCCGCGCCCGCCCGCCCGCCAGTCCCCCGGCGCCAGCATCCGCACCGCGCCGACCAGCCCGCCGTCGTCTTCCAGCCGCAGCGATATCGTCGGCGGGGCCGCCACGGCTTCCCCGGCCCGGCCCCGCAGGATCGCCACCGCCTCGATCGTCTCGCCGGGGCGATAGACCCCGCGCTCGGGCGTCAGGTAGAGGTCATGGCGCGTGTCGATGCCGTGCCGCGCGAGGCCGAGGCCGTCGAGCTGCAGCGGCGCGGTATCGGCGGGCAGGAAGACGAAATCGGCCCCCCGCCTCGCCGGCGCCATCCGCATTTTCAGCGCCGCCGTTCCCTTCGTCAGCGCCCGGCGGAAGGTGGCGATGCCCTGCGCGTCGGTCGCCCTCGACGACAGCACCCGGTTGGACGCGGAGATCAGCTCGACGAAGGCCCCTTTCACCGCCGCGCCGGTGCCGAGATCGCGGGCGACGACATGGAGCGACGCGGCGCTTTCGTAGAAGCTCAGCCCCATATCCGTGCGCACGAACCATTGCGTCGGGATCGCGTCGGCCCCCTGCGCGAGGGCCGCCCCGGTCTCCGTCCGCTTGAAGAAGACCCGCGCCTCGCCCTGCGCATTCCGCGCCTCCTTGACGACCAGCGCGAAAAGGCCGGTTTCGGCCACGGCCTCGCGGATCGGATCGACGTGCAGCCTGCCGCCGAAGACCTCCCGCGAGGCATCGGGGTCGGCGACAGCCTGCCTGCGCGCATCGAGGATCGCATCGAGCGGAATCCGCTCCAACGCCCGGCGGTTTCGCGCATCGTCGAACGCGACCATGCCGCTCCACACGAGTTCGGACACGCCATCGTCGAATGCCGTCACCTCGCGCGAATCGAGTCTTCTGCCGAACTGGCCCAGCGCGACGTTTCGTGCGAGGCTGCGGTCGGCGATCCGATACAGCGACAGCGTGGCCGACCGCATGTTGACCGCCCCGAGCGTGGCATAGCCGCCCGAGCGCAGCACGTAGTCGTCGCCCTCGAAGCCGATGCGCGGCTCCGGCGCGGCGGTGCGGAAGGTCGTGGCCGCCCATCTGGCCTCCACTCCGCCCGGCGCGGCGAGGTCGAGCGGCAGGCGCGCCCCCCCGGCGCTGCGTAGGGTCTTGTCGAAGCGCAGGGCATAGGCGGTATCGACCGCCAGCCCGTGCAGACAGACGCTGTACCCGTCGATAATGATATCGCCGGGCGCGACGGCGACCGGCTCGCCGTCCTCCCCGTCTCCCCCGAGAGAAAGCGCGACGGACCCGGCGACCGCGCCGGCATCGGCCTGCACGGGGCGGGTGAAGAGCGCGCAGGCGCTCGACCGGGGCGCCGCGCCGCGCCATTCCACCCCGCCCGGCTCGATGCTGCCGAGATAGAAGCCCGGCGTCGCGTCCGTCCGCAGGCCCCGGCGCGCGATCTCGTCGCCCCGGCTCAGCGTCCGGCCGATTTCCGACTGGACCATGCGGGCGATGGAGAGCATGCCGTCCGCCTCCGCATCGAGGACGAGCAGGCGGGCGGCGGCTTCGGCGTTCTCTTCGTCCTGCTCGACGAGGCGCGCGGCCCGATCCGCCTCCGCGCCCAGCGCCTTCTGCCGCGCGAAGGCGGCATCGCCCAGCGCCAGCAGCGCGCGGGTCGTATCGTCGCCCGGCCGCGCGCGGCGATAGGCGATGTAGGCCGCCGCCAGCCTGCGCGCGTTGCCGCCGTCGCGCTCGTGCCAGACCTGGGCAAGCTGCATCCAGAAGCCCGCCGCATCGCCCTGCCGCCCGACCATCGACTCCATCGCCGCGAGGGCCGCCCCGGTATCGCCCTGCGCCGTGGCGCGGCTCGCGTCGATCATCAGGCGCGTGGTGTCGCGGCTGTCCTCGCGGGCGACGGTCTCCAGGGATGTCTCGTAATCGGTCGCGAGACTGTCGAGAACGGGAAACGTCAACCGCTCGCCCTGTGCCGATCCGGCAATCCCGGGCGGCGCCTCCGCCTCCTGCGCAAGCGCCCCCGGCGGCATCGAGACCGCGAAGAGAAAAACGAACACACGCCAGTACCGAACCATATCGCCCCCGGGAGCGGATCGACCCGCCGTAGTTGGTATTGCTGGGAAAACGGGTTTGCCATTTCAGACTATACGCCGTTAACCTGCTTTGCCAGCCCCTTGACGCAGGGTATTGGTTGCGCAGGGGATCGGGGATACACCCATGGAAATGGACCAGATTATCGACCGCATGCGCGAGCGCGGCGTCAAGGAAGGCAACGCCCTGCGCGTGTTCCTCAGCTCGACGGGCGATATGAGGGATTATCGCGACGCCGTCGCCTCTGCCATGGAGCGGGTCGAGGATTTCCAGTGTATCAGAATGGAAGATTTCGCGGCGTCCTACATGAGCGTGGACGACTACTGCCGTTCCCGCGTGCGAACCTGCGATCTCTTCGTCTGCCTCGTCGGAGACCGCTACGGCACGACCCCGCGCGGCGACGACCGCAGCTATACGCTGATCGAATACGAGACGGCCAAGAGCGAGACGGTGCCGGTGCTGGCCTATATCGCGCCCGAGGGCTTCATCCCGCCCGACCCGACCCGCACGCAGGACACGCCCGAGCGCGCAGGGTTGCAGCGCGACTTCCGCCAGCGGATCGCCCGCGAGCAGACGCCGGGCAAGGGCCAGCGGTGGGAATCACCCTCCGAACTCGCCCTCGACGTCTTCGCCGCCCTGACCCAGACGCGCGGCGACCTGCTCCGCCAATTGCGCGCGCGGCGCGAGGCTGAGGAGGCACAGGCGCTGGCCATCGCCCGGGCGGGGCATGCGGAAAATCCCGGCGATGCGGCGGTCTGGACGGGGCGCGAAGAGGCGGCGACCCCGGAAGACGAAACGCCCAGGCTCGCCCCCGGACGCGCGAAATGGGGGGCTATTCTCGGCGTGGGGGTGCTGGCGGGGCTGGGCGGGCTGGCCTATGCGGGGACTTTCTGCAGCGCCACCGGGATAGGCTGCCCCGCCCCGCCCCCGCCCCCGGCCCGCGCGACGGTGGCCGAGAGGGAGACCGCCCTCGCAACCGCCCTCGCAGCCTACAGCCCGCCACCGGGCGCGACGATGGAATTCGACGCGCGGTACGGCATTCTGGCCCTCGGCACATCGCCCTTCGCCGACGCCCCCTTCGCGCTCGACGTTCCGCTGCCCGGCGCCCTCGCGCGGCACATCACCGTCGTGGCGGAGGGCGCGGTGACGGGTGACGAACCGGGCGCGCGCTGCCTCGTGGCACGGGGCGGGGCGCTGACGCTCTCCCCCCCGCTCCGGGGCGGGGAACGGTTGCGCTTCACCCTGTCGGTGGTGGAGGACGAACCGGTCGACGAATCCTGCGGGGCGCCCATCCCCTACTGGCTGCCCGCCCCCGGCGCGCACCCCGCGCGCAGCGGCGCCCCCGCCTACAGCGCGCCCGAAGACGGCCTCGACCCCGCGCGCCGGATGTCGCTCTTTCCGGACGCGACGGATATCGATATCGATCCGGGACGGAACTGGGTACGCTTCCGGTTCGAAGAAGGTGCGGTCTACATGCGGGCGGGCGACGTGCGCTTCCCAGAGGGAGAATGACGACATGACGGATGCCGCCGCCACGCCCGAAACCATCGCCCGCGATTCCACGGCCACGGATTCCACGGCCAAAGACTCTACAGAGCGCGAGAACCGCATCGCCTTTGCCGCCAACCTGCGCGAATTCGCTGACCAGCGCCAATGGTACAGCGACCGCGCACGGGCCTACAAGAAGAACGCCCAGCGCATCGACGTGGCCATCATCGTCTTCGGCGCGATGGTCGCGGCTTTTCCGGTGATCAAGCCGTTCAACGCTTTCGTGGTCGATATCTGCCTCGCCCTCCTGGGGGTGGCCATCGTGGTCGTGCAGGGCATCCAGCGCGTGTATCGATATTCGGAAATCTGGCCCGAATACCGCTTCGCCTCCGAGCGGATGAAGCGCGAATGGCGGCTGTTCGTCAACGCGGCGGAGCCGTATGCGACCGACGACCCGGCCGCCCAGTCGCTCTACATCCAGCGCCTCGACGGCATCATGGCCGACGAGCAGAAGATCTTTCTGGACACCCAACGCGAATCGCGGCGGGGAACGCCGAACCGGGGCTAGGGTCTGTTGGCGTTCACCTTAGATTGATGGTTGTGGCTGCGAGATTGATCATTGCTGTGAAGCTGTGGTGGATTTTGCAGGCTCGTATTGCGGATGACGCAGCGCAGTTGCGCATGGGCTCCTTGAGCTTGCCGAAGAAGTTCTCGATGAGGTGCCTGCACTATATCTCGATCGATCTTGGCTGGCACGCTGCGGCTCGCGTTCTGCGCGATGACGATACCAGCCCCACGCTCGTTCAACTCGGCATCGAAAGCATCGAAAGCCTTGTCGCCAAGCAAATTGTCCGAAGACGGCCCTATTAACCAGAGGGCGGACACCAATCGTATCATGCCGCTGGCCTAGGAACGGGACGAAGCGGATCAGAGTGCCGAGGGCATCGGTCAGGGCGAGGATCTTGTTTGTCATACCTCCGCGAGAGTGCCCGATCACCTGACTTTCGGTCCCTCTCGGCCCCACGAGTCGCCATGTACTGCGTCACACATGAGCGACGTGATTCCACTCTGAGACGAAAGACTTTGACGCGCTGATGGACCTTGGGTGCTGGCGCGACCCACGCATGACGAACCGATACCGCAAGATGACCCCGGCATGTTTTGCGGATGAAATCGAGAAAGTCTGATGGAGTGTGCACAATGTGTGCAGTGACAAAGGAGTAATGAAGATTACCAAATAAATGGAAATACTTAGAGGAACGATATCGCCCCTGGCAGGGAAGCGCCTTCAGCCATTCGGTCGGATCAAAAGGATTCTGGTAGTTCGGTGCATTCAGCGGGTCCGTAGTGCAAGGCAGGTTACGTAGGGACTGCTGGCTTGATGATCTTCGGTGTGAACGAGTTGTTCGTCGGCCCCGCCATGCTGCTGCAGAATGGCGGGGCCGGGTGAGGCTGCGGTTCGGGTGACCTCAGAAGCCGTTGTATCGCAGGAAGTTCTCGATTCTTGGTGCCTGATCGCTGCAATCGGGGTAGGCGCACGGCAATACGTACCCATCAATCATGCGTACATGCCGGCGCCAGCCGAGCGAGCAGATCGCGACCACTCCGATCCCTCTGCCGTACCAGCCCGGCATGCAGTAAGGCGGCAGGGCCACGTTGAAGAGAACGCGGGAGTGCCTGTCTATAAACATGGCATCAGCAGGCTGAGGGGTTAACGCGATACTTGAAAGGCCAAGAGCGATTGCCATAACGAAACGCATATCTGATCTCCAACCGGTCAGTACGAGGCTCTCGCATTCATTGCGGGATAAGTCATTTACCTGTGTGTACCGAATAGAGAACGTTAACGTAAACTTTATGGCGTAAATGTGTTGAGGATTCGGGGCCGATGCCTGATAGGCGTCACTTAAGATATTTTAATTTTCGTTCGAAGCTGACGGATAGTGGCGACCGTCGTTCGGGCAGATTTCGACACAGTAGTCGACCGCCACGACCTAGATCGTGGCGGGCCTATGCAAGGCGTCGATGTTCGGTATCGGAACTGCGAGCGCGCGATCAGTCGTCTTCGACGGGCGTTCGCATCGTCACCAATTCCTCGGCGCTGGTAGGGTGTACGGCCATCGTGTGGTCGAAGTCGGCCTTGGTCGCGCCCATCTTCACGGCGATGGCGGCGCATTGGATCATCTCGCCGGAATGATGGCCGACGATGTGGACACCGAGGACCTTGTCGGTCGGCTTGTCCACGACGATCTTCATCATTGTTCGCTCTTCGCGGCCCGCGAGGACGGCGAGCATGGGCCGGAAGGTGCTGCGGAAGATCGCGACATCGTGATCCTCGCGCGCCGCTTCTTCGGTCATGCCGATGGTGCCGATTTCGGGTTGAGTGAAGATCGCGGTGGCGATCAGGTCATGGTCCGGGCTGGTGGGGGTGTCGTTGAAGACGGTTTCGGCAAAGGCCATCCCTTCGCGAATCGCCACGGGGGTCAGTTGCACGCGGTCCGTCACGTCGCCCACGGCGTAGACCGACGGGATATTGGTGCGCGAATGGGCATCGACGACGATTGCGCCGCCCTTGCCGGTTGCGATGCCCGCCTCTTCCAGCCCCAGGCCCTTCGTATGCGGGTCGCGGCCCGTGGCGACGAGGATGGCGTCGGCGGAAACGGTGGTGCCGTCGGTGTAGGTGACGTGTTTCAGCCCGCCGCTCTCGGTGATTTTCTCGACGTTGACGCCGATCTTCAGGTCGAGGCCCTTGTTCTCCAGTTCCTGCACCAGATGCGCGCGCACGTCGTTGTCGAAACCGCGCAGGAGAGGCGAGCGGTTGCTGACGGTTACTTTCGTGCCGAGGCCGTGGAAGATGCAGGCGAATTCGAGCGAGATGTAGCCGCCGCCGATGCAGATGATGCTTTTCGGCTGGGTTTCGAGATGGAAGATATCGTCGGAGGTGATCGTGTGCTCGATCCCGTCGAAGGGAGGCGTGGAGGGCCGCCCGCCGGTCGCGATCAGGATGGTCTTCGCGGTGATCTCGGTGCCGTCGCGCAGCGTGACGGTATTGGGGCCGGCGATGCGAGCGTGCTGGTCGAGGCAGGTAACGCCGGAACCGGCGAGCATGCGGCCGTAGATGCCTTCGAGGCGGTCGACCTCCGCATCGCGGTTTCGCTTGAGCATGGTCCAGTCGAAGCTTGGCTCCGGTACGGTCCAGCCGTAGCCGCGCGCATCCTCGAAATGCTCGGAGAACTGCGAGGCGTAGACCATCAGCTTCTTGGGAACGCAGCCGCGGATGACGCAGGTGCCGCCATAGCGGCTTTCCTCGGCAATGGCGACCTTCGCGCCGTATCCGGCCGACATCCGCGCGGCCCGAACGCCGCCAGAGCCTGCGCCGATGACGAAGAGGTCGTAGTCGAACTGGGTCATGGCGGCGGCTTTCTTGGCTTTTGCGAGGCGAACCGGGCCTGTGTAGACCGCCGGCGCGCCCCGCGCCAGCCTCGCGCACGCGATGGTGAGCGCCGCGTCAGACGGGCAGCACCTCGCGCGCCGTGCCGTCCTTCGAGCCGATGAGGGCGCGCGATGCCATGCCGAGGAAGAGGCCGTGTTCGATCACGCCGGGGATGGCGTTGAGGGTGGTGGCGAGGGCGGAGGCGTCCTCGATGCGGCCCATGAGGCAGTCGACGATGTAGTTGCCCTCGTCGGTCAGCACGGGGTCTGCATCGCTCCCCCGTCGCGCGAGGGGCAGGTCGCCGATAGCCTCGTCCAGGCGGCGCATGGTGGTCTGCCAGCCCAGCGTCGCGATCTCGAGGGGGAGGGGAAAGGCGCCGAGGACCGGGACCAGCTTGCTCTCGTCGGCGATGATGACGAGGTCGTCCGACGCGCTCGCCACGATCTTCTCGATCAGGTGGCAGGCGCCGCCGCCCTTGATCAGGTTGAGCGCGGGGTCGATCTCGTCGGCTCCGTCCACCGTCAGGTCGAGGCGGTCGAAATCGTCGAGCGCGCGGACAGCGATGCCGCATTTCCGCGCCAGATCCTGCGTGCGCCGCGAGGTGGCGGCGCAGGCGATGTCGAGCCGTTCGGCCTTCATCCGCTCGCCCAGCAGGCGCACGAACCACTCGGCGGTGGAGCCGGAGCCGAGGCCCAGCGCCATGCCGCTCTTCACGTGGTCGAGCGCCATGGTGGCGGCGGTCTTCTTGCCCAGCTCGGCGCCGGTCGGTTCGGCGGAGGGGTCGCTCATGCTTCCGCCGCCTTCGCCGTCAGGGCCGCGTGGGTCGAATCGAGGCCCTTCTCGATGGCGTCGAAGATCTCGTCCAGATCGCTTTCCGTCACGATCATGGGGGGGCAGATGCCCAGGGCGTCGCCGGGCAGGGCGCGGCACATCACGCCATGTTCGGCGACATGGGCGTAGAGCGTCGGCGCGGCCTTGAAA
>JAULKR010018894.1:0-12805 GCA_032356305.1 Prasiola linearis | reverse complement strand
TCCACATACGTATCCATCTTCCAGAGGCCCGCCCCCAGCCCCGCAAGCGCGAGCAGACAGGCTGCGATCGCCGCCAGACGACCAGTGCCGATCCCCCGGCGACGGGATGCCGCCGCCAGCCCCGCCTCCGGCAACACGACCTTCATGATCAGGTCGGACAGAAAATAGGGTTGCCCCGTAGCCTGTGTCCTGGTGGGAATGGGTTGACGCTCCAGGCCGAAATCCTTCGACAGCGTATCGATGAGCCGGTCGACCGGCTGACCGATCTGGGTCGCGGACGTGAAATAGAAGCCGCGCAACCGGATCGGGCTGCTATAGGCATCCGGCTTGAAGGTATTGCGCAGGAAATCCTCGATGATCGCCTGCATCGACGAGAACTGCGCCGGGAATCCGAAAATCTTCGCACGGGTAAGCAGATCCGGCTCGTCCCGCAACAACCGGAACTGCATCGCACCCAGCCGTTTCACGAGATCGTCGAATTCTTCCGGTATCAAATCCAGATTCTCCGCCAGCGCCTCCTTCGGCTCGCTGCCGTCCTTCAACGGAAAGGTCGCTCCCCATACCTGCTTTCGATCCGCGCGGCGCAGGGTCTGGAAGAATTCGTTGAACCCGAGGATCAGGTCCGCTTTCGTGAAGATGACATAGATCGGGATGCTGGCCTTCATCCGCTCGCAGACTTCGAGGACCCGCTCGCGGATCTCGTCCATCATTGCGTTTCGTTCGGCTTCGGATTTCGTGGCCAGGTCTTCTATGCTGACGGCGACGATGACGCCGTTGACCGGCTCGCGCCAGCGATACTTGACCAGCAGGTCGAGGAACTTCTGCCAGGCCGCGCCGTCGACCTTCTCGTCCGAGCTGCGCGTGGTATACCGGCCCGCCGTGTCGATGAAGACCGCTTCGTTGGTGAAAAACCAGTCGCAGTTGCGGGTGCCGCCGATACCGGCGATCTTGACCTTCCCGTCCTTGCCACGCTGGAGCGGAAAATCGAGGCCGCATCGCTGCAACGCTTCGGTCTTGCCGGAAAGCGGCGGGCCGATGAAGATGTACCAGGGCAGTTCGTAGAGATAGCGCGACCCGCCGAAGGCGCTCTTGAAGCGGAGGCGCTTGAGATCGCCCAGTGCCTTGACGAACTTCTGTTCCAGCGCGCTGCCTTCGACACCGATCAGCTCTTCCGAAGGGCTGATCGCCTTTTCGAACACCTTGTCGTTGTTCCGACGGCGCCGCCACCACCAGAAGGCCGAAAACAGCACCCACGATGCGGTCATGGTCCCGACGGCGATCCACGCGATGGTGCCCCCCATCGCGGGCAGCGCGAACCGCGCCAGCAACAGCCATGTGCCGACCAGCAGGGCCAAGGCGACGAACCCGGTAACGGGCGGCTTGCTCAGGAAGGCGAGGATCGTTCTCATTCTACCGCCCTCCCGCCGGTTTGGGCGGGCAACAGGATTTCGATGCGGCGATCGCGCGGGTCCGGTATATCGCCGTTATCGGGATAGGCATCGTTCTGCGGCGACCACGCATAGCCGTGATAGACCATCATGCGCTGCGGCTCTCCGATGACACTCCAGAGGATGTCCGCCGCATTCTTGGCCCGCGCCTCGGCCAGCCTCTGGTTGGTATAGTAGGGACCGCCGCTCAGAGCCGCGCTGTCGGAATATCCTTCCACATCGATACGGCCCACCGTCCGGCCGCCCAGTTCCGCACCGATCCGGTCGAGCACGGTGCGGTAATACGGGTTCACCTCCGCACGCCCCGATCCGAACATCACGCGGTTTCCCGCCACCGCATTGATCCGCATCCGCATCTGGGACCCCTCGATAAAGGGGCCTTCGAGGATACCCTCGGCGATGAGGTCCGCGAACAGCGCACGAAAATCGTTGGCCACGTCGAACGGTTCGGTGTCGGGTTCGAGAACCGGCTCCAGCCGCTCCTGCTCCACCCGCTCCTCCACGACGGCGGGCCGCAGGATCGAGATGCCCGCAATGGGCGGTATCGGCTTGCTGCGCTCGACCGCCTCCGCGCTGGCGATATAGCTTGACGACTGGAACAGATAGAACATCAGTCCGCCCGCCGCCACGGTGCCCGCCCCGATGACCCAGGTCGGCAGGAAGGCCCCCAGTCGGCGCCGGTTTGTCTCGGCCCCTTCCACGCGCCGTGACAGCGTCGAGGCCGTATCGTCCCGAAGCGACTCGATGGTCTGGTAGAGGCGGGACCGCAGCGCCGCCAGCCTTGCCAGGCCATCGGACATCAGGCGATATTTCCCTTCGAAGCCGAGCGACAGGCAGATGTACATCAGTTCCAGATCGTCGATCTTGTTGACCGCGTCGTCCTGCACGGCCTCCAGCAGGTCGAAGAACCGTTCGCCACCGGGAGCCTCCTTGTAGACCGCCGTTATCAGCGAATGGCGCGCCCAGCCGATCTGCTTGCCCCAGGCATGGGACAGGATGACATCGTCGATGACGGCGCAGATGGCATAGCGCGCCCGGTTGTAGATCGCATTCGCGTTTTCCCGGTAGATCTGCGTGATCCGGTTTCGGTAATCGCCCAGTCGCGACACCACCTCCTCCCGGAGCTCCACGGGGTCGATGGGGCGGGTCTGGCCGCGCAGGTAGATGATGAGCCCGAACAGATCCCCGGCTGCATCGATCAGCGGGTTGACCCCGAACCGCTGCCCGTAAATCTCCTGAGCCGGTCCCGCATGACCCGGATGAAAGGCGCGGTCCGCGGGGCCCGCGTCCGGTCCCGCGCCACTGCGTCGCCCGCCGGGGTCGGGCGCGAAGCGGGTGCGCCCTGCATTCCCGGCATCGTTATCGCCGCTCACAGGTCACCCCTTAATCCCCACAGTTCGATATCCGCATCGGCGTAGAAATCGGTCAGGTGGATCGCGATGGCCGCCTCCCCGACGATGTCTTCCCACAACTCGCCCGTTCGCTGGATCTCGTAATAGGTCCAGCCGGTCCGCTGCGGCAATTCGTAGGGCGGACGGTCGACGGGCTCGAACTCGACCCCCCCCGATGTCGCGCCCAGAAACTCGTGAAGCCGTTCTTGCGAGGTGATGATCGTCTGCCTGCGAAAGTTGTCGCGAAACTGCAGGTCCCTCTGCGATGGCCGCGCGATCAGGAAGAAACGACCGTTCTTCAGCAGGAAAGGCTGCCTGATTTCGCCGAAATATCCCCGATGACCGTCGTGCTCGTCCCATTTGAGGTCGATCGGGAAGGCATCCTGTTCGAGCGTTCCTTCCAGCAACAGCCGAACCTCGCGCAGGACGGGCGTGAAGCACCGACCGATATCGTCATGGTCGTAGGCGGGGAACTCCTTCACGGACAGATCGCCCGACTTGCGGAAAAGGCTCAACTCACCGGCCAGGCCGAGCAACTCACGGTAGAGGAGTTCCGGATGGTGGACCTTTGCCTCGCCGTATTCCCTGAACACGGTCGCGCCGCCGTTAAGCAGCCGGAGCTGCATCAGTTCGAGGATCGCCGCGCGCCCGAAAGCGTTCGATCCCGTCGCGCCACTCGCAAGAACCTGCGATCGTTCGAGCAGCTTGTTCGCGACCTCGCTGATGGAGGTCGCCAGATTCGGCGCAGCGGCGATGCGCGTGATGGTCGGGATGAAGTCCCGGTCCAGCCGAACGGTGTTGGGAGCTTCGATCCCGGCAATCCGGGCAACGGGCAGCCGTATCATGGCACCCGTGGCCTGCTCTCCCACGACCAGGCGCATATCGCACCGACCCGCCTCGATCAGGTCGTCGCCTTGCCCGGGCAGGAGCGCGTCCTTCACCGCCACGTCCTCGATCACGTAGCGCGTTCCGTTGCTTTCGCCGTCCGCCCCTTGGCGAGACGCCACCGCCACCCCCGCCGCCGCCGGCTGGATGACTAGATAGACGATCTGCCCGGCGGCGTCCTTGTCGACCTGAACGGCCAGCGGGGCCGCCGGCTCCATCGACTCGGCATAGGCATCGCCGGGAGGCCATGCGAAGATCTCGCTGTCGTGGAAGGCACCGACGCACCGGCGTAGCGCGAGGACACCGTAGGCAAGCTGCCCCTCGTCTATCCTCAGCTCGGAAAAGCCCCAGTAATAGGGTTGCGACATGCGGGCACGGTTCGCCAATGCGGAGGAAAAATAGCGGTCCTGCTGTTGAAAATGCTGGGGGCGAAGGAAAGCCCCTTCCACCCACATGACTTTTCGATCAATGTCCACGCTTTGTCTCCCGATTTGCGAAGCTCGATATATTTCTGGAATAGATGTATGATGCAGTATGCGCATTCGTTCAATGGCGCGGCGTTACCAAAACAGGAGATGCATACCTGGATTTATTTTTAACTCGATAACTCCGGACATTACGATCTTATTTTTTACAGAGATCGATCGACCCCTTTCGCCGTAGCCTAAAGACCCGCCAATTCATTTCGCATGATCGACCGGATTTCATCGTCCGTTTCCTCGGAAAGTTCCTTGTAATGGGCAACGAAATAACGCCAGAGTTCTGCCTGCCGGGAGCCGGGGATCAGATGCAGCGCGCGCCCTTCGCTGTTTTTGGATTCGATGACCTCGGGGTCGAAGGCCTCCAGCGCCGCCTTGAAACCGGCATCGACACCGCTGGTCAGGGCGATCTGGAATTTCTTGAGATCCATGGACGCGGCCTCTACGGCCTCGGTGGCCCCCAGCTGTCCCTCGTTGCCGGGACGCAGCAGTGCGGCCGCGATATCGTAGTCGGGAACGGTGGTCTTGAGAGGATTCAGGCCGGAGTCGAACTGGGTGCCGCCCAGCCCGAGCTTCGACCGCGTCGTCCCCCGGGCCGTCAGCAGGTCCCGGAGCGTCATAGCCATCGTCCGGTAACTGGCGGCGATTTCACCCAGCAGATCCGGCATGGCCCCGGGCGGTATGTCCGTGCGGTCGATGCCGAGCTGGTCGAGCAGAAAATCTATGCCTTCCGAGTCTCTCCGTGTCTGCGTTTCGGCGGGTGCGGGCGCAGGGTCGGGCACGCCGTCCACGGTCTTTTCTTCCGCAGGAGAGGTGTTTTTCAGAGGCAGGTGCCGGGTATTCAGGGTCTCTTCGGTCTCGTTCTCGTCCGCCTCCCGCGCAAGGTTTTCCCTGCGCCGTCGCTCTAACTGCTCCCTGCGCATGGCGGCGCGGAGGATGGGACTTTTCGTCTGCTCCGGCTTGGCCGCACCGTCCGAACCCCGGGAAACCGGCTCCTGCGATCCATGCGCGCGCGCTCGACTACCCGTCTTCCCCTTCTCGCGACTGATGTCCCGTCTTTTGGTGCCGGACGGCCTGAATTGCGGATCGATGCCGAAATCTTCCAGCCCGTGGGCCGACACGCCTCCCGTCGGGTCTTCCGGTTCGGCATCCAGGGCAGGGCGCCGTGCTTTTCTGCGCCTTCCCCCTTCACGGACAAGATCGAGCGGAAAGATTCCTTCGCCGGGTTCCTCCGGCTCGCCACCATGGGCCGCGAAGGTCAGTTCGATCCGGGTCGACCCGGCCAGATACAGCATGGTCGAACTCGACACGGTCGTCGGATTGTCTTGTCCAAGGCGTCCGCTGGGGGTTCCGATGGCAGTGCCGTGCCGGCTGTGATCGGTCAACTGGATACGGCCATCCACGAGGCGCAAGCAACAATGACGCCGCGAAATCGCACTGTGCCGGGCATCGAGCACCCAGTTACAGGTCTTGTCGCGCCCGATCCAGAAATCCCCGTCCCCGAGATCGGCACGGATACGAACCCCGGCCACGGGTTCTTCTACGTCACACAATCTCAGCGATATCTGCAAAGGTGCTACCTCACTCGTGCACATGCTGCATAACACCACCGCGTTTTTCGCGCCATACTTGAATTATAATCGATGCTATGAGACTTTAAGAACAGTTCTGCGCAGATTATGCCCCGCTATGGGGCGAAGCGACGGAGTCCGTTTTGATTTCGTGCATAATGGCCGCAAGCGGAAGGCGATTCGAACGATGCCGAAACAGGTTGTTACCGGGGCGGTCATGACATGCACCATGGGCACGACTCCTTCGACTTTTATCGCGATGCCGAAAAGAATACTGTCCAGTGGCCGGGATGCAGGCAATATTCTCGATCATAAACCGATCGCCAACATCCCCCCTTTCGGATTGTGCCGCAGCCTTGCCAATCCGACCGTCGCAGCCGCGACCAGCGCGGCGATGGGTGTCCTGACGCCGATGCCCTGTATTCCGAGCACGCCGGCACCCTGGATTGCCGGTGCCCCCACGGTCATGGATGCGTATGCCCCCGCCCTCGACGATATCTCCTGCCTGAACTGCATCTGGGCCGGGCTCATCCGGTTCACCTCGCCGGGTCAGTACACCCACGATATTCCCTGACCCGATACGGCGGATCACCGCACCCGGATGAGGCGATGCACGACAACGACGGTTCCGGCATCGGCCAGAGCGCTTTCGAGGTCTTTCACGAGGCTGTCGATCGTTTCCGTCGCGCCGGGCTGACCCTCGGGCGCATCGAAGCGCGTCTCGTCGAAAAGCGGGGCAGCGGCGACAAGGGCGGTCAGCATCATCACTTCCCCCACGGCATCGCTCAGACCTATCTGAGGGCTGCGGAAGATGCTCGTCCTAGCGTCCTCCAGAGGAAACAGGACGGCGACCTCGCGCTCTCCGGTGCTGGTCGGTGGTGTCTTGGCGAGCCGGTTGTCCTCCCGTCCTGATCTCGGCGGTCCAGGGCGCAGGTGGAAGGCCTGCGCATCCTCGTCGATCAAGAAGACATACAGATAACCATCGAGGGAAGCCGGGGCGATCAGATCGACGACCGCGTAATCGTCCCCATCGAAGAAATCCTCCTCCAGAACATCGTCGCTGGTGTAGGAGCGGTAGCGCAGGCTCAGGGGCGTATACTCCTGCGGAGGGAGCAGAGCCAGCATGCGGCAGACGACCGGATTGAGCATCTCGATCCCTTCGAGGCGGATTTCACGCCCATCCGCGATAGCTTCGAGCGAAGGGCGCAGGGCATCGAGCACTTCCACGCCGGATATCATGCCGGTCGGCGATAGGGGTTCGCCGGGCGCGAAGTTCCCGTCCCGGTCGCCGAAGGACAGGGAACCGCAATCGGAATGGCTTTTCAGCAGGTCGGCAGCGGTCCGGAAGTCGAGGAACTGGGGCGCGAGTTCAAGATCGAGATCCCAAGTATAGCCGTTACCGGTTCCGGTCGCGATAACGGTATTGCGCGCCTGTTCGAGGCTGTCGGAGGTCGGTGCGACCCCCTTGAGGCTGACATTGCCGTCTTCCAGCGTGAAGGTGCCTTCGTCGAGCATCCTGAGCGCCTGGACGAGGGACAGGACCATGGGGATCCACTTGTCGTTCGGAGCGCCGCGCGCGGGCGTGAGATCGACCTGCACATCCGGACCGAGATGCTCCTCCGCGACGCGGGCGATCGTGGCCACGGCTTCGGCGGAGGGCGCACTGCCGCCGATGCTGCCCGCGCCTTCGGCGAGCCGGGTGGCGGAGAGGCGATAGGGCTCCACCAGTTCCAGCCGTTCGCCGAACAGAGCGGCGTGGATATCCGGATGGAAGAACAGAGCCGGGGCGGCGAGCAGGGGGAGCGCGAGCCAAGGCCACCGGCGCTTTCCGCGCCGTGGTTTCCCGGGCGGCCGGCGACGCGCCTCGCTGTGCTCGCTTCCGTCCTTGCCCTTGCCAAGGCCGTCCATGATGTCGATTTCGGTTGGTTCGTCATCCCTTGCGTACCGTGTCTTGTCGATCGGACGCGCGGTCTGCTGCCAGGGCGCGCCCGCCGAACCGGAAGGGGGCACCGCTTGCGAAATCAAGGCAAGGGCCTGTCCGGGCGCATCCGGGCGGTCAATGGGGTCGGGGGCCGTGAGGGCATCGATAAGCCCTTTCAACGGTTGGGCGATCCTGGTCGTGTCCAGCGGTTGCCGCTTGGCGATCTCTACCTCGACGGCATCGCCCGGCACGACCGGCGCTTTCCCACGCGCCGCGGCAAGCAATGTCGCCCCCAGCGCATAGAGATCAGAGCGCGCCCCGGATTGCCCGTTCATCTGCTCCGGCGCGGCGTATTCGAACTTGCAGGCAAGGCCCAGCCCGAACTGGGTTCGCGCATCGGCCCCGACCTCCCGCGCGATTCCGAAATCGATGAGCGTTGCTTGGTCGGCCTTTCCATCGCGCAGGATGATGTTGTCCGGCGAAATATCCAGATGGAAGATTCCCTGTGCGTGGCACTCCTCCAGACCGGCAAGAAGATGCGCGGCGATTTCCAGCAGGTCGTCGGACGCCACCGGTCCCCGCTTCATCTGTTTTTCGAGAGATGGTCCCGGCACGTATTCCATCACGAGGAAGAAGATGCCGCCGTGCTCCTTCGTGTGCTGGAGGGTGGTGTACCGGACGACGGCAGGGTGTTCGATCCGGTGAAGTTCGTTCTTCATCATCTCGATGAAGTATTCTTCGTTTGCCTTCTGACTGTGCAGGATCTTGATGGCAACGGTTTCGTCGAGGGGGACATGCGTTGCCCGGTAGACCTTGCTTGCCCCGCCGGTGCCGAGAAGGGCCTCGATCCGGTAATTGTCCTGAAGAAGAAGCGTGCCGACTTCGAGCGTGTCCGCTTTTTTCTGCCCTGTCATCACATCCCACCGAAACTGTAAAGCCACAATCGCATCATGTATCGTCCGGTGTCACGATAAGCGATACGCAGATTCCTGCAATGGTGACATTTGTCGACAATTCCCGCAAAACCCCAAATCACCAGAAATGCGTAAGCGGTGCGGGCGTCCCATTGGAATGTTGGCTGTCACTTAAATCTGACCCGGTGATGTCACCGAGAATTGACCCACAGAGGTGGTCGCGGGATTTTGGACCAGGTGATAGAGTGGATTGTCTTGCGAGAAGGATGATCCCGAGATGGGCAAGCGAACGAGATATACGGCTGAGTTCAAGGCGCGCGTGGCGCTGGATGCGCTGCGAGGCGAGCTGACGCTGGCAGAGCTGTCGGCGAAGCATGGCGCGCATCCGAACCTGATCAGCCAGTGGAAACGGCTCGCGGCCGAGAACATGGCAGCCGTGTTCGGTGGCGGCGCGGCGTCTGATGCGAAGAGTAAGGATGCGGAACTGGAGAAGGCGCACGCGAAGATCGGTCAGCTGGTGGTGGAACGGGATTTTTTAGCGGAAGCCTCCGGTCGCTTGCTCGGGAACGGAGGCAGACGCTCGTGAGCAAGACGCATCCAAAGCTGAGCGTTCGTCGGCAGTGTACGCTGCTGTCGCTGACGCGATCGACGCTCTACTACACGCCGGTCGGCGAGACGGCTGCGAACTTGAAGCTGATGCGCCTGATCGACGAGCAGTTCCTGAAGACGCCGTGGTACGGCTCGCGTCAGATGGCACGCTGGCTCCGACGCGAGGGCCATGAAGGCGGCCGGCATCGGGTGCGACGGCTGATGCGCAAAATGCGGCTGCGCCCGATCTATCAGGCCCCCCGGACCAGCGATCCGCACCCGGCCCACAAGATCTACCCGTACCTGCTCAAGGACCTGAAGATCACGCGCCCAAACCACGTATGGTGCACCGATATCACCTATATTCCTATGCAGCGCGGGTTCCTGTACCTCGTGGCGATCATGGACTGGGCCACGCGACGGGTCCTGAGCTGGCGGATATCGAATACCATGGATACGGAGTTCTGCGTTGAGGCGCTGAAGGAGGCGATTGAGCGGTACGGCAAGCCGGAAATCTTCAATACCGATCAAGGCAGCCAGTTCACGAGCGGTGACTTCACCGGGGTCCTGCTCGATGCTGAGATCAAGATATCGATGGATGGCAAAGGCCGCTGGATCGACAACCGCTTCGTCGAGCGGCTATGGCGGTCCCTGAAGTACGAATGCGTCTATATCCATACCTTCGAGACCGGCACCGAAGCCCGCAGAGGTATCGGCGCGTGGATCGACTACTACAATACCGAAAGGCCCCATTCGGCCCTCGACGGTAGAACACCGGGGGAGGCCTACGAGGGCCTTCCCATGCAGATCAAACAGGCGGCATAACCGAAACCACGATCCACTCTATTCAGGCTGAAAACTGGTCGAAAATGCAGGACCACCTCTCAACCGTGGCATAGGCTAACCCTGAAGCGGTCGAAAACCGCAAGAGTCGTGTAGTGTGGAAAATCACCCCCGAAATGCAGAAACCCGTTTCGAGACATCAAACCCAACGAGTTTTGACACGGTCTGATCTGTTTTCCGACAGGGTAGCAGGCATCAGGATGGATATTCTGCTGGACGGACTATCGCACCATCACGACTTTTACGCCGAGTTCGTCTGCAAGATCGACCCATGCACCGTCGCCCGTTACGGCGGGGAGGTCGAGTTTCTTTGCCAAGGCCAAGCAAGCACGATCCCCCAGGCTCAGCCCCTTTGACTTGGTTGCCAAACGGGGGAAGCCACTCTCGATGGCATCTTCCTCTCCATGAGGGTGGATTGTCAGGCGCAGCTTCTCCACCAGTGCTCTCGCCTGATCGGATGATGCGCCTTTCTCGGTCGCCTTTGCCACGATCTCGTGCAGATTGACGGAGGAGATGGCAGCATCGCGCAACCACTTGCGCGCTTCATCTGCGCCTCGTTCATTCTGTAGGTCTATGAAGACGGCCGACGTGTCGATGACGCAGGATACCATCACTCCACCTCGCTCTCGGCGCGGCGATCAGCGATGATCTCGTTTGCCACATTGGCATCGTTGGTCAGCAACGAGCGAAACAGGGCACCCGCTTCATCGAGTGCCTGATCGGGCGTCGTGAGCGTGATAACATCGCCATCCAATTCTGCGACTAGCTGACCACCTTTCTCTATGCCGAGCGAACGACGTAGAGAGACCGGCAACACCATTCGGCCATTTGGAAGAACATTGACCTTCATGCTTTCTATCATCCTTGGATGGTTGTTCGGTACGCTCCGTCATTATTGTATCTTGGAGCATAGTGACCAAACTCTGAGATCGGTCATGTTTTCCTGTGGCCACATCGTATCATATGACCCAAATGTAGGACCAGACATTTCCGTACTGTCCATTAAACGCTCGTTTTACGGAATAATGGCGCGACAGTCCGAAAAATATCGTATCGATGACTAACCGGACAGCTTGATTGTTGGACAGCTTGTCGGACACAAGTAGCCGATGTCGTCGATTATTTCGCTCTTTTCAACTGGAGGTACACCATGTCGTCTATCGGCTACGTTCGAGTATCCACGACCGAACAGGACGTCGCTTTGCAACGTGACGCGCTCGAAGCGATCGGCGTCGAACGCATCTATGAGGACCATGGTGTCTCGGGGGCAAAAACCGAGCGACCGGGACTGAGCGAGGCGCTCGCCTATCTGCGCGAGGGCGATACGCTCGTCGTATGGAAGCTCGACCGGCTGGGCCGTTCCATGACGCATCTCTTGCAGACAGTCACCGAATTGGAGGGCAGGGGAGTCGGCTTCCGATCCCTAACGGAGAACGTCGACACGACCACGCCGACTGGGCGGCTCGTCTTCCATATCTTCGGTGCCCTTGGCCAGTTCGAGCGCGACCTGATCCGGGAGCGGACTTCCGCCGGCTTGCGTGCTGCAGCCGCGCGGGGGAGGAAAGGAGGCCGTCCCCAGGTCGCCACCCCGAACAAGGTCGCCCATGCTCGGACGCTCATTGCAACCGGCCTGACCGTTCGAGAGGCCGCCGCGCGTCTGAAGATTGGCAAGTCGGCTCTTTATGTTGCATTGGCTGAAAGCAAGGATCGCGGAGTGGCAGTGGGATCGGAATGACTACTATCGACAAGAACTGAAACTAGGCGGTTTGCCGCTGCGAGAGAGGCGATTGCTTGCTCAGAGAAAGCCCCCGATGGATCGAAATACTTCGTCCAGAAAAGCACCACCGGCTCGGGGTATGTCTTCTGCTCCGGCAAAACAGGGTCTTCCTCGAAGTTGAGCGTGGCAAGCGCCGCCAGAATGCTGGTCATTTCTCGCTTCGGGGAGACGACGTGATCGCCTGGAACTTCATTGCAGCGCTTTCAGAGCATTTTCGATGAGTTGGCGATCTCGCTCCCATTGTGGGTTGGAAGCACGATCAAGTAGCTCTTTGTTCCGCGCAAGTGCTGATTGCAGATATTCTGCCGCTACAGATTTTTGCCCCGCAGTCAGAGCAACGGCAGTCATCTTGAACAACGATACGATTACATCATGCTGGGCTTGAACGTTTGTTGGATCCGCCGCTGCCAGCTGCTCTGCAATCTCCATCCCACTCTCATAGACCTCCATCGCCCTAGCCAGATTGCTTTGCGCAAAGCGTACATCACCGACCTTGAATAGTGAAACCCAGACATCACGCTGGGTTTGAGCGTTTGTCGGGTCGACTGTCAACAACTGCTCGGCAATCTCCAGCCCACGCTCGTAAGCCTCCAGCGCTCTGACCAAATCGTCCTTTGCAACACGCGCATCGCCGACCTTGTTAAGCGAAACGGAGACATCGCGGCGCGCTTGCGCGTTGCTAAGGTCTGCCGCCGCCAGCTGTTCGGCAATCTCCAGCCCGCGCTCATAGACCTCCAGCGCCCCGTCCTGATCACCCTGCCGGACACGTACATCGCCGATCTTATTCAGCGAAACGGAGACATCGCGGCGCGCCTGCGCGTTGCCGGGGGCTGCCGCCATCAGTTGCACGGCAATCTCCAGCCCGCGCTCATAAGCCTCCAGTGCCCCAGCCAGATCTTCCTGCGCAACACGCACGCTACCGACCTTGGTCAGCAAAAAGTAGACATCGCGATGCACCTGCGCGTTGCCGGGGTCCGCCGCTAACAGT
>JAULKR010018893.1:0-44836 GCA_032356305.1 Prasiola linearis | reverse complement strand
TAGGCTTCTCAATGTATCGTTATTGGTCACGACGAACTCCGGATCAGGTCAGTAATGGACGGAGATTACTGCGCTTAGTCGGGATTCACAAGGCAGGACTCAGTTGTCGGAATTATTTTCAGTCTTCGAGCGGGGGGGTCTCTCTATATCGGGATAAGAGCGGAAAACAGCTGGATTTTTGGATAGAGGATGGGTGGCTTGAGAGCCTTCTTTGGTCCAGTATGAGCGAGTAATCAGCCTATGAATGAATGAGTTTTGATAAAATTCCTGTTCTGACTGAAAATAGAAGGTGTGTATAAACTTCCTCCGATGACCTATCTCGTTCAGCTTACTTTTTATATATTTCTGGGATCATCCATCAGCTCAGCTGCAGATCTTCCTCGTCTTGCCAGTATTTCGGCTGATCACAGAATTTCATGGAAGACATCCGAACAGCGTTCTGTTCCATCGGCTCTCTGTAACTTTGAGAGTTTTGGTTTTCATAAAGTGTACAGTAGCGAAGGCTTTGGATATTTTTTTGAAGACAGTGTCTATTCAAACAAAGACAACAAAGCCTTTATCTTCCAGTCGAGCTCGATGGCCTTAAATAGTAAAAAGAAAAGACTCCTCTCCTTGGGTAAAGGGGGATTTCTCTATTGGCAGCCGCCTGTGGAGAAGAGAAAGCCTCTGCTCATAATGACGGATGGTGTGAGCAAGGGCACTCTTCGCAAACTTTTAAAAAATGCTGCCACGTCCTCCTGCAGCCATCAGAGAAAAGTCGCCTCTGAGCTAGTTAGTGGAAGTTCAACGGTTGTTGAGGGCTTGAAGACCTTCTTAAGCTCTGAAGTCGACGCCATTTCACAAAAACAGAATTGGGTGGATGCGCTCTCCGGTTGCTTCATCGACGGGCTGGGTTCCGTTGGAGTCAGTCTGTGGCAAGAGGGTGCGTGGGGGTATGCCTCACGCTTATACATGGAAACACTTGGAAAACCCTTTGAAGAGGGTATCACAGGACTCATCCAAAAGTATCGCGAGAACCCTGAAGGCCTCACCATTAACCCAATGAAGCTCTATAAGCTCCATAAGGCACAGATCAAGGATCTCAAAGAAAACCTGTGGCCGATTTTAGACGCCGCTTACGGTGCGGCTACAAATGGGATTAAGAACTTTACAGAACTCCCTCAACGAGACCAAAGTAAAATCATTTGCCAATTGGGCGCTGGAGCTGCCGGCGGTACTGGGTCCATCGTTTTGCTCAAGTCTCTCAAAAAAGTGGACTTCTTGGGAGACCTAAAGCACTGGGCAAGCATAGAGGGTGAGAAAAGGCGTCTGGCAGTCCCGAGTTCTCAATCGTATAAAATTAAAAGAATACTAAGTGAAATGCCATCTTTGAGAATTTCACAAACCCAAGCTCTCAGGCATCGCGTTCGGGCCGAAGAGGGGCCAGAGTTTATGTTCTTACCGAGGCCAGATGCTAGAGATTGGGCGGCAGAAAAGGGAAAAATTCGTGAATTTCCCATTGATTCGAAGACCAAGGTTAACTTAGAGCCCGGGGCCTATAATTACGTTGTTCGTAAGAACGGCGACTTGGTCGTCGGGCGTCTCGACCATCGTGGAGAATTTGGAGTTCGTCACTCAAGCCTGGCGAACGAACAGGAGGTGGTCGCGGCGGGGCAGTTGAAGATAGGCGCTGAAGAGAGTCCCATTTTTAATGTAAGAAGTGGAACATTCTCGAAAAAACTTGCTGAGGCTCAAGAAGAGAGCTTGAGTTACGAACCAAAAGTTGAAAAACTTTTTTCAAGTTACCTCCAAAAGCCGGTGACAAGAAGCAAAATAAGTCAAGATTTGGGGCCGAAAAAGAAACCCACTTTTTTTGACATGATTGATCTTTGCAAGGTCCCGAGTTTCCAGGCTGCAAATCGTAAAAAATGCTGCCAACTTTTTAAAATCGGCTGCGAAGTGTTATGAACAGATTCCCGATTAAACTTCCTTCAGACGGTGTCTTCAATCCTTAACGAATAGACTCTTCGCACTGAGGAGTCCCACAACCACGGCACCAGCCCCTAAGCCAACTACTAGATTCTGCAGGTGTTCATTGATGTAGTAGGGCACGTGAAACGTGTGGGCAATGATTCCCCCGCCGACTAACAGCATTGCAAGAGTCCCGATGATGCCGAGGGCTTTCATGGTGTAGGGCATAGACCGCACCAAGGTCATTCCTAGCTTTTTAAAATTTTTCCGTACTAGGAAAAGACCGAAGTCGTCAATTTTGACAATCAGCGCGACCAAACCATAGATGAGTATCGATGCCGCAAGACCCACTGCAATGAGCGTTAGCACTTGAGGGAGCATCTCGCCGACAAGAGTACTCTTTGCGATCACAATGATTTCGATGGAGAGTATTAAATCTGTTCTTACAGCGCCTTTGATTTTATCCTTTTCGCTGACAGTTTTCGCCTTTGCTTTCTTTTCAGGGTTTTTGTGCGCGAACTTTTCGATAATCTTGTGAACACCCTCATAACTCAGGTAAAGACCACCAACAAACATGATCCACTGAATCAGCGGTGGATAGACGGCTGCGAGCACTAGCGTACCGACGATACAGTAGACTTTGTTGATCAGCGAGCCCCAAAATATCGCTTTCACGATAGGTAGTTCCCTCGCCGGGGAGACGCCCACTACGACCCCGGCGTTCACGGCGAGATCGTCCGCCATAAGAGCGCTGGTCTGTTTGACGGCGACCTGGCTCATGACAGCGACGTCATCAAGGGTCGTAGCTATATCATCGAGTAGAGTTAGCAGACTGAACATGGGAAAACCTTATCTGATTTTTTAAAGGGTTAATAGGAATTCCTCAAAAAGACAGAACTTCCTCTGTGTTGCGGCGCCTGAGAATTTTAGTCCGAAGGTCAATTGTGGGCCCCCGCGCGGCATGGTATTCTTATCCCGGAATAGAGAATTTAGATCTCAATGGAGATGTGTATGAAATGGAAGCGATTTGTTTTTATGGCTTTATTTGGAGTGTTTGGTCTTGGATGTTCAGTCTTTGGCATTCGTAGCGAGGAACAGCCGCCTTATGAGGTTGTCCTGGAAGATGGAAAGTTCGAAATCCGAAAGTACCGGGAACACATCATCGCTAAGACTACTGTTTCTGGAAACTTTGAAGAGGCGCAGGGCAAGGGCTTTCGAATTTTAGCAGGGTATATTTTTGGCAAAAACAAATCTCAACAAAAAATTGCGATTACGGCTCCGGTAGTGCAGGTTCCAGAAGATAATAATGGATCTGAAAGTGAAAAAATCGCGATGACAGCTCCTGTAGTTCTCAAGCCAGGTGAGGCCGCCGATGGCAGCGGCAATTCTTGGACGATGACCTTTACGATGCCTTCAAAGTATACTTTAAAGACTCTCCCAATCCCAGAAGACAATCGGGTGGTCCTTGAAACTGTTAAGGGGAGACTCATAGCGACGTTTACGTTCTCTGGGTTTTACGGGCCTCAAAAGGTAGAAAAAAAAGGCGAAGAACTGCTCGCTTGGGTCCATCAGCAGAAGAGCTATCAGAGCGTAGCAAAGCCTATGTTTGCCGGATACGACCCACCTTGGACCATTCCTTTTTTCCGTCGAAACGAAATGCTCGTGGAAGTCACTTCTACGAAAGTTGCAGAATGATGAATATGAGTCACCCTCATGTGGCGAGAGCGGGTCGTCCTGAGCCGATGCGAAGAATCTCAACATTATTTGTAGAGGGCTCTCATTCGGAGTTCTGCCCATCAGGAGCGAGCTAAGATCCTTCGCATTCGCTCAAGGCACGACACAAAAATGCGGTTATCTAAACTATCGATAGGCCTTGAGTGATTTTAATTAGTGATCCATATGGAACCAAAATGAAGAAAGAGCGAGCCACCTGACCACGGACTTGACAAGAGTGAGCTTTTTACACATCGCCTTGAAAGTTCAAATGGATAGCCCTATAAAATTCTATGAGTTTTTTTCTAGATAAAGTCACCGATGCTATATTCATTTTCCTGGGTGTTTTTTTTGCTTTTCATTTTGATCAGTATCAGGAGGATCAGGCTTTAAAGCGTGAGCTACATTTCAATATCTCTGCAATCATGAAAGCTTTACCCACAGAGCAGCCTTTTGAATTTATAGCGCCCTTTGAAATAAAGACCAAGAGAACAAAGGCGGGTTGTACCTATTCAGTGAATACCGATTTTGAGTCCGCTGTGACGGGAGCCGACTATCTAAGGTATATAAAAGACCGAGGATTAGTGCGATTTATTGAAAACAAAGACCTGATAACCATTTCGACGGTCTACTATAACGACGTCGTTCCAGATTATAAAGCGAAACGAAATAAGCTCTTCGCAAGATACCAAGATATGCTCATCGAAATTAGGTCTGCCAAGACTGGGGCCCAGGGCTGTCGGTCCAAAAAGGATCTGAACAAATGGAAAAAGGAATTGGAGGTCCTTTATGGAAAGGCCAAAGTTCAAGATGTAGTGACTCAAAAGATGGGGCATTATCTTCGAGAAGAATTTGAAAAACTGGGCTACACAGCGAGGGATAAGAATACTTACCAACTTCAGTACTCCGTCCGCGAAGCGGAGACGCCCGAAGAGTTCAAGCTTCTTGAAGAGCGTAAAAAGAAACGCAATATAAAAAAAATCGGCGAACCTTCTGTTCTGAAAGTTGAGACTTCTGAAGAAGCCAAAAAAGACAATAGAGGATAGGTGCGCCGCAGCCCTTCACGCAGCGTCTAGAAGTACTGGAGGAATTGTCCATTGTCAGAAACCTCCATCTTAGTTATGCTCTCGGTATGATCGTTTTAATTGCGGGTCTGACCGGTGCGGGTAAAACCACTTATTCGAAAAAATTAGCTAAGGAATTGCCCGGAGTTACTTACTCTATCGATAACTGGATGAAATCTCTTTTCGGATTCGACATTCCGTCAGAGCCCACGTCGGATTGGTTTCAGAAAAATCACCAATGGTACGTTGAAAGAATAGAACGCTGCGAGAAACAAATTCAAAGTCTTGTAATTGAGCGGGCCAGGCTCGGGCATAGCAGCATTTTGGACCTTGGCTTTTCAACTTCGGCTCACCGAAAAAGTTTCATAGAATATTTTGGCAGAGCGGATGTTAAAGTGGTGACGCACTTTTTAGATATTTCGGCCGAGGTTCGTTGGCAGCGTGTACAAAAAAGGAATGCTGAGAGAGGTTCCACCTTCGTTATGGAAGTCGACCAAACTCTTTTTGATTATATGGAGAGTATCTTTGAAAGGCCATCAGCAGATGAAGGGGCCCTCCTCAAGACTCTACAAGAATAGACTCTCGACGCCCGTGATATTAAGGACTGGTTGCCGGAGGTCATAGATGCGTTGACGGATTCAAGTCAGTGAAAACCATAAAGACAGAGCGATGAAGAAAAATAATCTTTTGGCCGAGTTTCAAACCAAGCGTCTATTTATGAGGCCTGTTGAGCCCGTTGAACCAGTTATGGACTATGCTTTTAATGAGCTCGGCTTTGCAAAGCTTACCTTCGCCAATGCCCGAGGAAATAAGAGGTCCGGCCGAGTTAAAGAAAAGACAGGGGCTCGCTTGATCGATATTCAGAAAGCTTCCTTCGTTGACCCTCAGTACAAGGAACAGGAGATTTGGGAACTCAAAAAAGAAGACTGGATTGGTTTCAAAAAAAAAACCGAGACTTAGTTAATGAGTCTGTAGATCACCACAAAGTGAAAAATGGCAGCGACGATGGTGAAGGCATGAAAGACCTCGTGGTAGCCAAAAAAACGAGGTGATATATTCGGCTTCTGTGTCCCGTATACAATCGCTCCTAGAGTATAGATGACGCCACCCACGACCAGGAGCCAAACATTCCCAGAGCCGAGCGATTGCTGGAGCTCTGTTAAAAATGGAAACATCAGCCAGCCCATAAGAATGTAGAGTGAGATGTTTACGGCCTTTGGAGCCTTTAACCAAAGATTCGTTTTCAAAATTCCAATGGCAGCAGCGACCCATACCATGGTGAGGACACGATGGCCCTGAGTTTCCGAAAGCGCGAGCAGGCAAACGGGGGTCATAGTTCCTGCAATCATTACAAAAATGGCAGAGTGATCAAAACGTTTCATGATCGCCATCTGAGCCGGGCGCCAGTTGGGGCGGTGATAAAGAGCGCTCATTCCCAACATTAGTAAAAGACCAAAGGTGTAGACGACTCCGGCCACGGTGGCTCGAGGAGTTGAGCTTTTAGCAATCAAAAGAATACAGGCTCCCAAGGCTGTAAAAAAAGCCATTTGGTGGAGATGGCCTCTCAATAATGGTTTTCTCTGTAAAGGTGTCATCATAGTTTTTAAGTCCACGGGATTAGAGTCTGTTTCCGCTGGCTGAAAATAATAGGAATCGCTGCAAATTGAAAGGCTAGGTTGTAGAGAGTCTGGATTTGGCGGGGCGCCGCGTTGGTTAGGGAACATACAAGATTTGCCGGGGGTCTCATAGTAAGTTTCGGCTATGAAGAATTTCCTAACAATGTACATTGATGCAGATGCTTGTACTGTCAAAAAAGAAGTTTACAAGGTTGCCGCTCGCTACGAGCTTCTGGTTCTCGTTGTTGCCAATCAATATTTGAATGTTCCCTTGGACGTCAACATTCGTATGGAGGTCGTGGACGGGGGCTTTGATGCTGCTGATGACTGGATTGTTGAGGAGATTGGTGAGGACGATATTCTGATTACCTCAGATTTGCTTCTCGCCGAACGCGCCATCAAAAAAAAGGCTCGGGTTTTAGGAGCTAAAGGGCGAGAGCTTGATGCAGAAAATATTGGGAGTGCTTTGGCTTCTAGGGAACTCAATTCTCATCTTCGAGATCTTGGCCAAATGAACACGGGTCCCTCCGCTATGCAAAAAAATGATCGGTCTCAATTTTTAGCTAAGATGGATCAGGTGATCCAAGCCGTGAAACGGAAAAAAGAATTGGAGAACAAGTGAGTCTCAACCTCGAAGAATTAGATTTTTGCTCCACTCCCATTGGTGATCTAATGCTCAGACGGCGGCGGATGCCCCAATTTGGGGACACCGATATTTACGAAGTGAAACTGGGCGAAGACTTTTTGATGACCAGTCTCTTCCATGAATCGGAGGATCAGCTTTCTGTCCTAGGACTCGAGGCTATAGACCGTGATAATTTAGATGTCGTAGTAGGAGGACTTGGCTTAGGCTATACGGCCCTGATGGCACTCAAAGACAAAAGGATTTCGTCCCTAATCGTTGTCGAATATTTAGCGGACGTGATTCGCTGGCATCAGCAAGAGATTGTTCCCGTTGGAAAGTTGCTCAATAAAGATCTACGTTGCCGTTTCGTTCACGGAGATTTTTTCGCTCTGTCTAAAGACATCAGCAGAAGCTTTGACCCTAAGAATCCCCATAGAAAATACGATGTGATCTTACTAGACATCGACCACACTCCCACGCAGGTTCTTCACCCCGCAAACGCCTATCTTTATACTCAGCCGGGTTTGCAGGCACTGGGCTCTCATATTAAGCCTGGAGGAATTTTTGCTCTATGGGCGGACGGAGTGGCTGACGAGGGCTTCGCTGATCAGCTGAGGGTTGTCTTCCCAAAAGTGGTGGCACACACAATCGAGTTTCAAAACCTCATTCACGGGGGCGTCTCTACTGGTGCTGTTTATGTGTCTAGCGTGACTGAAGCTTGCTAACCTATTAATGAGAGATGCTTTCCACAGACTAAAGTGAGCTTTCGCTAGCCTTTCGAGGCCGACTCCAACGGGCCGCCAACCTCAATTAACTAGTTTTGTTCACATTTTCTTGAACCCCGATTGAAGATCGGCGCCAAAGGTCCTTATATACTCTCGGTATAAGCAAGTCGAAGGAGAATCTAATGATCAAAGAAGGTACGAAGGTCGAGTGGGACTGGGGTCAAGGAAAAGGCACAGGCAAAGTCGAAGAGATTTTTAAAAGCGACGTCACCAGAACAATTGGCGGCAACGAGGTTAGCCGAGAAGCCAGTTCTGACGAGCCGGCCTACCTCATTAAGCAAGACGATGGACAAACAGTTTTGAAGTCCTCTTCAGAAGTTTCTCGCGCAGACTAAAATCAATCGAAAGGAAATTATTATGGGTAGCCCCGAACATAAACAAAAAATTTGGAATTTAATAAAAGAAATTGGAACAGGAATGCTGGTTACAGAGGACGACGGTCACTTGAGATCCCGACCGATGCAGTTGGTTCAAGACGAGTACGACGGAACTCTCTGGTTTTTTACACGAACAAATGACCCAAAGACTACCGAGGTCTTAGATAGCAAATGCGTTTGCATCGATTTTTGCGACCCTAAGTCAAAAACCTTCGTATCTCTCAGCGGTAAAGGTACCGTGACTTGGGATCAGAAGCTCAAGGACAAGTTTTGGAGCCCCATGGTGGGTGTCTGGTTTCCAGAGGGGAAAGAGGATAGCTCCTGCGCCCTGCTCGAAATCAAGATTGAGCACGGTGAGCATTGGGATAGCGATGTTAACGCCTTCGGGTTTGCCTACGAGATGGTCAAAGCCAAGATCACTGGTACAACGCCAGATATCAGCAACAACAGTAAATTCTAGTGGCCCAAGGTCACATTATATAAACATAGATAAGGCGGCTCATAGGGTCGCCTTGTTAGTATTTAAGTAGTCGCACTAGCGAAAATTCGAATATCGATTTAAATCGAGCCAACCGGTCTCTTTAGTGAGTGGATCGTCGGACCGCTTTGAGAACCATTCGTAGATTTCCCAAAAATTCGGATCGTTTCTTGAAACTACAAAGGGATGCAAAGCGCCGAAGACTTGATCTTTCGTCTTAGCCTGTCCGAGGTGCTTGGCCAAAGCCAAAAGCTGAGGTTCGGTGACGTCTATAAAAAGGTTTGCGTAAGAGGCAGCGACTCCAGAGAGGATATCGATGGAATCTTTCTCGGGGTTTCTCCGCTGCTGCTCGAACATCAGCTGAGAGACATTAAAGTGACTCTTATTGTGTATGAGCGTGTAGACTTGAGAGTCTTCTTTGCTTCTCACTCGCATCAAAATTGCGTCAGGGAAGTGCTGAATGGCCTGGGATCCCAACTTAAGCAAAGCGCTCATACCTTCCATTCCCCGAGAGGGCATCCGCAAAGGGTTTGTACTGACGTAAAAATCACCTTTGTAATCCGTCTGTTTTTTAGAAAAACGTCCACGTATGAGGTGAGTCATGAGCTCACCTTTGGAACCACTTTTGTTTTTAGGCACCGCGGACTCGGTTTCATCTCCAAAAAAGCCAAATTTATATTTCATTTTTTCAGCCGTCGTAGGAGTCACGATATCAGCAAGCCACTTTACGATCGTCTCATCTTTCGAAGGAGCCGGTTGACTCCAAGCCTTTCTAGTTGTTGCCCGAATTGCAGGGTCCAAGAGGGTAATAAAGAGATCTTCTGAGGCAATTCGCGAGACTTCCATAAAGAGTCTTGAGTTTAACTGATGGGCGATAGGGCCAAAGACATTGTAGCCAGCTGCGAGATTGTAATAAACGGTTTCAAAAACATGATAATCCATGAGCCAAATCGTCTTGGGAGATTCTCCCCGAAAACCTCTGACAACATTGGCGCTATCAAAGTGCCTGTAAATTGTTAGCGCTGCATTGGTGTTGGTTTTTTCTCCATTCCAGATCCAAGAAGTGTCGAGTTTCGTTTTTGAAGTTTTAAAGTAGTCATATTTTTTTCCGACACCTTTCCAATATTTTTCGCGAGAGTCTGCAAAAGGCGCTAGATCGCCTTTCTGAGAGGCAGGGAGAATCATGTTTTGAGTCACGTCTTGGTAGAGTTTTTGAGACTGTGCGAGTGGGTCTTTTTCAGGGTCGACGAACATGACCCAAAAATGATCGTTGATCACATTCAAGGCCGTTTGCCCCCGGCAAACCGGCCCTTTGATAAAAGTCATAACGTGATAGCCGGCTTCATCGAGCATGAATTGGTATCGCGACTTTACTGGAATATCGCCAAAAGTTTTAAAGGGGTTTGCAGCTCCTCTTCCGTAAGGAGGAAAGACAGTGGGAACCTTCTCCCAGGTGGCATCCAGAAAACTCTTCTTCCAAGTCTTCATTTTTTGTGGAGAAAGCGAGAATGGAATATGAGTTTTGTGGGCAATCGTATTCGTCACGGGGCGGAGTCTGTAATAGAAAGTCTGTTTGGGATCATCAAATGGGTAGCTCGACGCAATTTCGTCAACATACCCATTTCGAGTTCTCGAACGAACCATACGAAAAAAAATCTTCGTCTCTTCAGGAAAGTAGATATGGGCCAGAAAAAGATGCTCGTAGAAATATCTCGCTGACAGACGATTCTTCATCGAGTCGCCGTTCATGAAAGCTTCCCAGGCTATGACCTGTTCGCCGATTTTTTCCTGAGTCAGAACCTTTGCTTCGAGATCATGGGTTTGAGGACCTTTCGAACCGAGGTCCTGCCAGAGTCTGAGAGTCATGCGTTTCTTCACTTCCAAGGCTGGAAGACCGAAAGGCATTCGGCCAGCGGCATTTGTGTCGTGAAAGTCGTCTCTTTCTGATTCTTCAAGAGAATTCATGCAAGAGCGACTGGACTCAGATTCGTAGGCGCTTTGCTTCTTGGACTCGATACCTTTGGGTGTCCCTAAAATGTAGTTAAGGACCGACTCATATTTATTTTCTTGGTAAAGAACGCTGTAAAAATCTTTTTTTCGCCAATCGGCTTCGGTATGGGCATCGACGTAAAGACGGGTGGGGTTTCTGGCACTGAATGCGGGAAAGTCGTAGATCTCTTGTTTATTCCCACCACGGGTGAGTCCCTCAAAAGAAGTCAGGTTCAGTTGGCATGGAGAGTTGTAGCAGGCGTGACAGGCAACGCATCGGGTGTTGAAAATAGGCTGAACCTCATCGAGGTAAAAGTTTTTGTGAGGAATAAGCTCGGGGGCTGTCATTGCGGATTGTCTCAAAGGGCGGTCTCCGGAAGTGCAACTCGCTAGAATCAAAAAGATAAGGGAAAGAGATTTAAGCATCCGTAAAGACTCCTATTTTCACAAATCGGCGACCCAGTGGTGCTTTTCCGTGAGCCGTATTTCCTAAGATATTTCGTGCCAGAGTCTACGACACTTCGTGTCTAAAAGGGAGCAAAAAGAAGGGGGATTTGCGAAAATATTTCTGCTGAGATTCAGTCTGGGCTTAGCTGTCGGACCTCATGTTGGCGCATGGGCATAGCATCGATAGTGGTCAGAATTTCCTTGAAGTCTGGAAGTGTGGCGTAGGTTTTTTTGACCGAACCATCGAGGCCAATTAAAAGCGCTACGACCGCTTCGTCGGCTTGGCTGGGAGCCCACTTCTTGTAATCCTCTTTACTAAGAATCACTAGCTTCAGTTTTCGGTCTGTCCAGTCCTTCGCGTGGGCCTTTTCTATAGACTCGAAGTGAGCTTTAGACATCTTCGCGCTTTCGGAAACGGCGATGAGGCGATTGTTCCACTGGTACGCGGAAAGGTTAGATTTTGACATGGAATAGCCTCCAGAGTTGAAGCTGATGAGTAAAATTAAAAAATTGAGCATCTTAATGTTTAAGTCGTTCCTTTACTACGGAGACAGCCTTGCCGACCAATGGAAGGCGTTCGTATATCATATCTCCTAAATCCAAGTAGTCATTATGTCTGATGACCTTGTCGGAGTCCGGGGAGAATGTCAAAATACTTGCTCCACGCACCGGGAAGGATTTTCCACCGTTGAGACCCTTAGCGGTCAAGTGCATGGACCACTCACAGCTGTAGGTTTGACCGGCTTCTATAATTTCCTTGAACTCAAAGCGTATCGAGGAAACATTGTCATAGGCGTGCTCGTAGTAGCGAATCAGGTCTTCCAATCCTTCGACCTTTTCCACAGGGTCCTCAAATCTCACCCTATCATCATAAAAATCCCGGAGGACCTCGGCATTCTTGCCAGTAAAATCGTTAAATGCGTCCTCTATTCGCTGGGACCTCTCTGAATGTTGCATACTGTCCTCCAAGACTTTGATTCAAGATTACTAACCGACAACTACGGCTTTTGCGTTTACAAATTCTTTCATTCCGAAACCACCATGCTCACGACCGTAGCCGCTTTCTTTAACTCCACCAAATGGCAAGTTGGGTCTTGCCGCTCCGTAGGTGTTCACGTTAATCAGGCCAGTTTCCATTTCAGTCCGGGCCAGCTCGATCGCCCGTTCTTTGTCATTACAGAATATTCCGCCACCCAAGCCATACCGATGTTCGTTGGCCATCCGCATGGCCTCATCAGCATCCTGCGCGCGGAATAGGCCCGCAACAGGGCCGAAAAGTTCATCATCGTAGGCCGGGCTTCCTTCCGGGATGTCTTCTAAGACCGTAGAAGGATAGAAGTAACCTTCTCCATCCGGAATCTCCCCTCCACAAAGCAGTTTTGCGCCCTTGCTCACAGTTTCGGTGACTTGGTCATGAAGTTTCTCTCGCAAATCTTTTCTTGAAAGAGGACCCATATCTACGGAGTCGTCCATAGGGTTACCGAACTTAATTTCCTTCATGCCGGCAACAAATTTTTCTTTAAACTCTTCATAAACACCGTCTTCAATAATAAAGCGCTTGGCGGCGACACAGGTTTGTCCGTTGTTAAAGATGCGGCCCTTGATACAAGTTTCTACAACAGAATCGATATTGGAATCTTCGAGGACAACATAGGCGTCACTACCCCCGAGCTCCAAAACTGATTTTTTGAGATTTTCGCCAGCGATTCTGCCAACGATTTTTCCACCGCTGGAGCTCCCTGTAAAAGTTACGCCTCTTATAAAATCGTCTCCGATAAGGGCGTCAGCCGTTTCATCGGAAACATAAATCGGTGCAAATACGTCTTCGGGAAGACCAGCTTCAATAAAAAGCTTTTCGATACGTTCCGCTGTCTCGAAGCATATATCAGCGTGCTTGAACACAGTTGTGTTTCCAGCCATCATCACTGCAAGGCTATAGCGCATGCACTGATAAAATGGAAAGTTCCAGGGTTGCATACCGAGGATGACTCCCAGTGGCTGATAGGTCACGATAGCTCTTTCATCGTCGTCAACATTCCTCTCTTCATCTGAGAGTTCGCCTGGCCCGTTCTCGGCAGTGTATTCACAGATGCCTTTACAGAGATCAATTTCTTGTAGGCCTTGCTGAACGGGTTTCCCCATTTGTCTGGTCATCATTTCAGCAAGCTCTTGTTTATCTCGTTCTAAAAGTTCTGCCATACGTCTCCAAATCTGAGCACGATCCTCGAGAGAGGATTCTCGCCAGGTCAAAAAAGCAAGGTGGGCAAGCTCTATAACGTCTTTGGCTTCGTCTTCGGTTTGTAATTTGTAGGTGCGGTACTTTTCGCCAGTACTTGGGTTGTAGGTATCGACACTTTCTCCAGAGTGGTGACTGAACATCGTTTTGGACAAGAGATCTCCTTGAGTTTGAGTTTCAATAACCTAAGTTTAAGCCTTAACCTGTAGGCCCTCCACCCTAACGGTATGTAGGGAGTGTTTAAATTTCTAGATACTCACTCGCCTCGACCATCGATAGTTGCGGAGCGGATTTCGTTTGCCGCGGTAGTGGGGTAGGTTAAATTCTCAACTTGGGAGGACGAATGCCTAGCGAAATCGAATTTTACTACAACCCTATGTCGCGAGGTCGAATTGCTCACTGGATGCTCGAAGAAGCCGGTGCCAGCTATGAGATCAAAAACTTGGATTGGAAGACAAACGACCACAAGTCACCTGAGTTTTTAAAAATTAATCCCATGGGTAAGATCCCTGCCATCGTACATAAAGGTGTCGTGGTTACAGAAAATGCAGGCATTTGCAGCTATTTAGCAGATCTCTACCCAGAGGCAGGTCTTGCTCCTTCAGTGAGCGACCCCCAGCGTGGAGCCTACTATCGGTGGCTTTTCTTTACGGCTTCATGCCTTGAGCCCGCGATGCTCGATAAAACTCACCCACGGACTAAAAGTCCTGGAGCGATGCAGCTGGGACACGGTTCGACCGAGGACGTGGTTCGTACAATTGAGTCAGCGATTGCCCGTGGATTTTTGGTCGGTGAGAAATTTTCGGCCGCTGATCTTTATTTGGCGGCAAACCTAGAATGGTTTCTCTTTGCAGATATTCTTGAAGATAAGCCCGTCTACCGGGAATACGTGGGGCGGTGTCAGGATCGACCAGGCTTCCGAAAGTTTTTCGATCAGGTGGGTGGATTTCACTAAGTCGCCGTGCTTGTAATTAAGAAAAATAAAGGACGCATCGGTGTTCCCCAGCCTTCGGTAGAGGCGTCGTTGCCTTGAGGGCGAACAGTCCTGATTGAAGGCAATACCGTGACCTAGGCAGGTTGGCTTGTCATAATTTAAAAATGAAAAATCTTTGCAAGCTATCACTATTTGTTGCCCTATGTTTTTCGACGTCTCCAGCTTGGTCATTCGTTCATTTTGAACCTGGCATCGGCTATAATAGGGGGGCTCAAAATGCTTCCAAGGTCCAGGGAATTGGCCTGGCTACAAAGTTGGGCGCGGAGTTCTCCTCTTTTTTTGTCGTCGCTGATGTGGGCTACCATGACCTTCAAGTCGGGGGCACGTCGTCGGCGACGTCGACGGATCTCGGGCTCTGTATCGGAGGCGATTTTAAAACATGGCGTTTCTGGTTTACCTATGTCGCCGCTGCAACTTTGGACATACCGTCAGGTGCGAATATCAATAAATTTTCTGGTGATGGCATGAAGCTTGGCATGAGTGGAAGGCTCTCTAAAAAAGCCTATATGAATCTAGAGTTTCGTTTTATCGATATCAATGATCTCAATAATAATCCTGTTGCACAGTTGATGAATGTGGCTTTTCTATCCGTGAGCTGGAAGCTTTTGTAGTTTCTAGCCCTTAGAGCTAGAGGCAGATTTTTGCGTCGCTGCTCTTCAGGCCTTTGTTAAATGCTGCCACCCGTTGAGCTGAGCTTCCGTGAGTAAAAGAGTCCGGCATCACCTCACCTTGAGACTTCGATTGAAGGGTGTCGTCACCGATTGCAGACGCAGCCGTTGTTGCCTCCTCGATGTCACCATTCTCAAGAATGTCGGTAGTGTTCTGAATTTTTCCGGCCCAAACCCCAGCTAAGCAATCCGCCTGAAGCTCTATGATTACGGAGAGAGCGTTCTTATCCTTTTGGGAGGCCCCAGCACTTTTTGAGCGAAATTCCTTTTCGATGCCAAGTAGGTTTTGAATGTGGTGTCCAACTTCATGAGCGATGACATAGGCAGAGGCGAAATCCCCTCCAGCACCTAGCTTTTTTTCCATAACGTCAAAGAAGCCAAGATCCAGATAAATTTGTTGGTCTCCGGGGCAGTAAAACGGACCCACCGCACTGCTGGCACGGCCGCAGGCCGACTCTACACGTCCTCGAAAGAGGACAAGGGAGGGCTCTTGGTAGCTTTGTCCAAGGGATTGAAAGCTTTTGTTCCATACAACTTCGGTTTCCTGAAGAACCACTCCGGCAAATGCTTTGCGCTCGTCAGAGACGTCACTAGGGACGGAAGACGGCCCACTGCCAGTCTGACTCACGTTTTGTGCGACGAAATCCACAGGGTTTCCCCCAAGGAAGTAGTAGATGGCAGCGCCCACGAGAAGAGTCCCGATCCCCATGGCACCTTTGCCGGCGCCTCTGCGGTCTACAATATTCCCACTTTCTTTGCGTCCTCGCCATTTCATAGACTGTCCCATCTCTTAACTTTGTTTACTCAAGAATCATAGAAGACTATTCAATTCATAGTCTGAGGGCCTCCATTTTTTTTGAAGACTGTGTCCAGGAATCTAAACAAACTGAAGCCTTGAAGATGTTAAACTCTCGCAGTCTATTTTAAGCAAGGAGAAACTATGGCAAATAAGGTAATGTTAATCACAGGGGCATCTAGCGGAATCGGCAAAGCCACAGCGCTCAAGGCCGCCTCAAAGGGTATAAAACTTATTTTGACAGCTCGACGACAAGAGCTACTGGATGAGGTGGTCGCTACTGTAGGTGAGGCCAACGCCATCGGGCTCTCGGGCGATGCGACTTCACTGGAGGCTTTACAAGATGTTGTTGATAACGGTTTAAAAAAGTTTGGTCAGCTTGATGCCGTTTTTGCAAATGCGGGGATAGGCCTCGATAAACCAGGTACCGAAAAGGGAGATCCCGCGGAATGGGATCAACTGATTGACATCAACGTGAAAGCCTTACTCTGGACTGCAAAAGTGAGTCTTCCTCATTTACGGAAACAAAAAGGGCATTTTTTAATCACCAGCTCAGTGGCCGGAAGAATGGCTCTTAAAGGTTCCGTTTACGGAGCTTCAAAGTGGTTCGCTTACGGGTTTGGCCAAAATTTATCCAGAGAAATGGAAGAGTGGGGTGGTCGTTGTACGACCATTTGTCCTGGTATGGTCAACACCGAGTTTTTTGATGACCCCAAGCCCGACAAGCTCGATCCTATGGACGTCGCTGATGCTGTGCTTTATGCTATTGAAGCCCCTCAAAGAAATACGGTTCGAGAGGTCTTGTTAATGCCCACACACTAACAAAGAACTGTAGGAGTGGGCTAGCCGATTTAGCCGGCCCAGTCTACCGCGCTCACGACCTTGAAGGTGTCGTCGAGATAGTACGTGGTACCACTTCCATCATGGAGAGGCTCGTTTTGAAAGTATTCGTTTAATTGCAATACGTAACCTTTGGTCTCCCCCTCGTTGTTGAGGATCTTATAAGAACCGATGCTGTAGACGCCGCCTCGGGGCTTGAGCTGTTCGTCGGCATTTTTCCAAATCTTCATTTTTCAGTCTCCAATGCTGCTGGTACGTCGCTTGCGCTTAGTAGCTCGCCTCTGTATCCAAAGTCATCTAAGTAGCCGACGGAAAAGTACTCCCCCATATCTAGAGAAAGTTGTGTCATGGCCTCAGCGCTTGGAGTCTCGTCGACTGGTGCAGACATTTTCACGAAGCATTTCATATCAAATCCGGTGTATCCGTAATGCTCCTCGTAATAGACGTTTACATAGGCAATAAATCCATGTTTCAGAGTGCTCAGATCCTTTGGCACAGAGAGTACAAACCAATGCCATGCATCTTCGAGAACATCGAACTTCATGTAGTTTTCGGTCTCTTTCATTGTCTGAAGGTCCCGCTTATCGCTTTCAAAAGCGCCAGTGACGACGGCATCGCCGAGCTCTTTGGGACCGTTGATATATGCGGTGTACCTTAACTTCTCATGAGTCTGTCCATCGACCCAGCCTTCGACATCTTCGATAGAGGTACAAATAAGAACAGGTTTGTCGGACTGAGCTTGGCTGAGGCTAGAAGCGAAAATTATCAAACTAAATATGATGAGTGAGGCTTTCATAGAGAACTCCTTCTGTTAGGTTCGCTGGGAGACTATAATGGGTTTCATTCCGGCAACACATTAAATTTAGGAGATTCATTGGTTGCATAATTTTTAAGCGCTTTCCCTGTCGATCGTGAAAAAGCTCCTAGTTTCAAGAATACTTGAAAACTAAGTTTTGTGATCTGCATTCTTGGAGATCAACTAACCGAATCCTAAATTGAATAGAGAGAGACAGAGTATAGATTGGAGACCGCGCAGTTCCTACTTGAGAGAGGCCAGTCACTGATGAAGAATTTAAAAGAGATCCTGAATTTGTTTTTTCGTATGGGCGTCGTCGCCTTCGGTGGTCCGGCTGCCCACATCGCAATGATTCACAAAGAGGTGGTAGAGCGCCGGAAGTGGATGGATGAGAAGCATTTTTTAGACTTGGTCGGCGCGACCTCACTGATTCCAGGACCCAACTCGACGGAAATGGTGATTCACTGCGGATATCAAAGGGGAGGTGTCCCTGGGCTTTTCGTCGCCGGTCTGTCGTTTATCCTTCCGGCCTGTTTGATGACGGGAATTTTGGCCTACTTTTACACGTTGGCATATCAGCTTCCCAATTTTGAAGCCTATTTGGTGGGGATAAAGCCCGTGGTGCTTATCTTAATTTTTCAGGCTCTTACCAAGTTGTGGGGCAAGGCCGTCAAGAGCTGGGAGCTTGCTGCTGTAGCAGTCCTTGTTTTCTCTCTTGGAATTTTCGGAGTCCGAGAAATAGGGGCCCTCCTTATCGGGGGGGTGGTTGGATTTTTGGTTCTCAATGTGAAGGCCTCCTTTCGGTCAAACAGCGTCGCTTTGTCTTCGATCTTTTTGGTATTTTTAAAAATTGGTTCTGTTCTTTTCGGGAGCGGCTACGTCTTGATTGCTTATCTTCAAAGCGAGATCGTTGAGCATAGGGCTTGGCTCACTAGCGCACAAATTGCTGACGCCGTAGCCATCGGGCAGTTCACTCCGGGGCCGGTCCTGTCCACGTCTACTTTTGTCGGCTACTTGCTCGGGGGCGGTTGGGGCGCAGTTTTGGCCTCGATTGGAATTTTTCTTCCATCGTTTCTGTTTGTACTTTTCCTTAACCCCTTGATCCCAAAAATGCGCGAGTCGCAACACTTTGCAAAACTGCTTGATAGTGTCAACGCTGCCGCCATTGGCCTCATGGCTTATGCCTTGGTTCCATTAGCAAAGGTTTCCTTATTTAAAGTGGAAGGCTTGGTTATTTTTGGGATTATCGTGGCCGTAGTCTGGAAGTTTCCAAAAATCAGTTCTATAAAACTTGTCTCTTTGGGTATCGTGCTCGGAGCGACCTGGGCCGTCATTCAGACCCAGGTTCTAGCTTGAAAAAAGGCTCTCGATCGGAGCCGTTTTTTTACTGAGTGATGTAGATGAGTGATAGCGGCAAGACAAAGAAGACCCCTGCGATATAACCGAATCCAACAAACTTCGTCTTGTCGATAGAAGCTGCAAGAGTTTCAGCGCAATAGATAGGTAGCTTTCTCATTGTCGGGCTCACGAAGAAAATCAAAGTCCCTAGGATATTGAACATGAGATGAACCAAAGCAATAGAAAGTCCTGCCATGTTGCCTGTCATTGCCGCAAGAAGTGCCGTTGCTGTTGTCCCAATGTTCGCGCCCACGGTGACAGGAAAGATAGTATTCAGAGTCAGAAGCCCGCTGCCCGCTAAAGGAATCAATAGGGACGTCGTAATAGAGCTAGATTGAGCCATGATCGTAAGAACAACGCCTAGCATGACTGTAGCGTAGGTGTTTTTAGAGAAGACTTGCTCGATGATCGAATCTTCCTTCGAAGCCACATAGTTACCCATAACTTTAATGATAATCGTCAAAGAAAGGATGATGAGAATTCCTGCTGCGATGACCATTGCAAAGGGGGCGTACTGTTCGCCTGCGATACCGAGGCTCATGCTTTTCACCAGGCCAGTGGCTGGCTTGATGGCCAACTTAAGAGGGCTAGTAAAAGTCATTCCCATTGACGAGCCGTAGAGCAAAGACGCGCAGAAGGTGGCGGACTTTTCGATGAAGCCCGTCATAAGTTCTAGAGGAAGAAGAATCAACACGGACAGGATGTTGAAAAAGTCGTGGACTGTCGCCGCAGCAAAGGCGCGTTTAAAGATCGCCTTGTCTTTAGCGTATCCTAGAGAAACTAGAGAGTTCGTCACCGACGTTCCGATGTTTGCACCCATAATCATTGGTACTGCGCCACCTACAGAAATTGTTCCTGCGCCAACTAAACCTACGATAATAGATGTGGTTACCGAGGAGCTTTGGAAAAGTACAGTCGCCAAAATTCCAGCCATCAAAGCGACAAAGGGATTCGAGGTCAGGTTGAAAAGAGGATCTGCAAAACCAGAACCCATCATCTTGAGTCCGCCAGAAAGTGATTTCACTCCCACAAGAAAAAAGTAAAGAAGAACAAGCGCAGTTAGAATTCGCAGTATGAGTTCGTAGTGCTTGTGAGTCGTTATTCTTTGATAAATATCTGCCATCTGTTGTTTCTCCGTCTTTTTCGCTGATTCAGCTGGCGCCAGAATAGCCCCTTTCTGGGACTCCATTTATCAAGGTTTCGTCAGGTTTATGTTGGACCTCAAGCCGGCGTGAAAAGGCAGAGCTAGAGCCCGGGAAGGGCTCTTAAGTCCTTAAATTAACTGTAATTCAGTGATTCTCAAAGATCTAGTAGTGCATCATAAAGTTCATACCGACCACGGTCTCGCTATCAGCGAATTGACCGGTGTTTGTAAGTCCTTCACCAAAGTCAGTATTCTCAAGTGTAGCACCGAAACGCAGTTTATTGCCTTTGAGATAGTAATTGAGCCCAACCAACCAAGAATCCTGGCTGTAGTCGTCATTCTGTTTGAATCTGTCCCACGACTGGAGACGAATATAAGGGGCGAGATAGTGAAAATCAGTGAGAACGTACTCGAACTGAGTGACCCATCCCTCACTGTTGCCTTGGCGCAACAGCCCTGCTGCAAAATTTTCAACCATACCTTCAAAAACGAAATACTCACTCATGAGTGAAAAGGAGCCCCAATGGAAGGTGAGGTCAAAATTATACAGACTGCGATCCACTTCAGAGTTTTGCTGGCCTCCAACAGGAGATACCGAAAAGTTGATATTATCGACGAAAAAAGCCCCTGCGCCTAAGGTGAAATGCTGTCCTCTACCAAATTGAGTTTCCTTGAGTTTTTTGTCTTCCCATCCAGCAAAGGGGGAAACTCGAACCCGAGCTCCGTAGGCAAGACTGTGACCGTTGAGTGTCGCAGATTTGTCGCCTAGAGAATCGTAAAAGCTAGATTCTTGGACACTGTCACCAAAGACAAGTTGAGTTGTTAAGCGATTGGACCAGTTCCCTAGGAGCTGAATGTTGGTCCCTCGACGAGCCTTCGAAATATATTCTGACGAGTAATCAGAAATCGACGCTCGGGTGGGGTTGAGTAGGCGCGAGGAACTGACAGTTTGGGACCTTGAGACATCATACTTGGCCCGAAAAAAGCGAAACATCAGGTTCTCGCTGCCGAAAGCATTCTTGACCTGTAGAAACGCGTCCCCTAGAGCAAAACTATTGTCGCCGCGATCGCCGATGTCCACTTTGTCAGCTCGAATATCCATGTAGTAGGAAAGGTTTTCCTTAAATTTTGCTTCCACCTGGAGTCGGGCTCTTCGAATGTAAAAATCTTGGTTCATGGGCTCACGGCTCCCATCGCCATTGCGCTCCGTTCGGTTTTCCATCAAAGCCTGAAGACGGGTTCCAAGGCGGAGTTTAAAATCTGAGCTTTCTTCGGCGAGCGGGATCTCAACACCCCATTTGAACTGCTCCTCACCCTTCCCGAAGTCGAAGCCCTCGGAAGTGTCCTCAGCTGAGGCCAGCAGGCCAGATAAACACGTGAGAAAGAGAAGTAGAATTTGCATTTTCATTGAGCCCCCGAGGCGTTTTGCCAAAAGCCAGCATAGCCTTCAACTCTCACCTAATGCGAACGGAGGACCTTATTCAAGATCTTGTCTGCACGTGTCAGGCTTCTTAACAAAAAAATGAGAGAGTCCGAACAATCTGGTTCTGAACCTAACTGGCATCAACAAATAGAGGATGGCAACCTTAAAACTCATCACAACCCGGAGATCGAATGCCAGTTGTTCCTTTTTTGACGTTTTCAGGAAATGCCTCTGAGGCTTTAGCTTTTTACCTTCAACACTTAAAGGGCTCCAACATCCTCCACATTAAAAATTATGGAGATGAGGCAGGGCCTGCGATGAGAGGTAAAATTGAGCAGGCCGAATTCATTGTCCAAGGTCTAAAAATTCGAATAGTCGATAGCGCCTCAACTTCGGACTCTGCATTTGAGCCGGCATCCTCCTTTTTTATTGATTGCGCCGATGCCGAAACGGTCAACCGGTTAGCAGCCATCTTCTCAGAAAACGGCTCAGTCCTCATGCCATTGGATTCCTATCCGTTTAGCGAACGCTACGCTTGGGTCACGGACAAGTTTGGAGTCTCCTGGCAGTTTGGTCTCCCAATCGCCGGTTAAGTGGGCTCAAAGACTATCGCTGCCATCTCCCCTGACAGTACTCAAATCGGAGTTTCATGAAGACCACCTCAGCGCTCTGTTTTCGCTCCTGCGAGGGGCGGTTTCTCTACAGCAGGTAAAGAACGACCTTCGCAGTTCCTCTTTTTACGATGCCTAACTTTTGTGCCGCGGACTTCGAGAGGTCAATGATGCGTTTGCCGGAATAAGGGCCACGATCATTAATCGTTACCGTGACGGATCTACCACTTGTAGAGTCGACGACCTTGACCCGAGTTCCGAATTTGAGGGTCTTGTGGGCCGCAGTCATAGCATTCATATTATAAGCTGTTCCACTGGCAGTGGTGCGCCCATGGAACCGTTTTCCGTACCAACTGGCGAGACCGGTTTGGTAGGCATTTTTCGGTAGACTTGAGCAGCCTTGAAGAAGGCCGAATGCGGCCACAAGTAAAAAGACATTAGATCTGTTTCGAGTCAGATTTTCCATTTAAGAAGCGAGTACCATCGCAGGTTTGCTATGTAAATAGTAGACCAAATGTTCTCCTTGCAGCCCCTTCAGTCTGTGGGAGCCAGAGTCGGTGAAACTGCCTTTGAGCTCCGGGCAAAGTTGTTCGAAGACCACTTTGGAAATAGCAACGGGCCCTGGCAGCGTCTTAGACAAACTTTCGAGTCGGGCTGCGGTATTGACACTGCTTCCTATTATGGTGAATTCCAAGCGCTGTTCCGAGCCGATGTTTCCAATCAGAACATTTCCGGAATGCACTCCAACACCAATTTTAAAATCACTGGCGCCAGCATCGATCCAGGCTTGAGCGAGTTCCTGAGACTTTTCGACCATCTCTACCGCCGCGCGAGCCGCCGAGCGCTCATTTTCTTGAGGACCGAGATCGAAAAAAGCCATAAGGCCGTCGCCAATAAACTTATCGAGAACTCCATTGTGCTTGTTTACGATTTCAACCATTTCCGTGAAATAGTTATTCAGCAAAGGCACCAGACGCTCTGGGGGGATAGATTCTGAAAATGCGGTGTAGTTGCGAATATCCGAAAATAGAATAGCGACATCTTTGTTCTCACCACCCAACCGGGGATTATCTTTGGCGCACAAAATTCTTTGGGCCACCTTTGGGCTAATATATTTTCCGAAAATGGAGCGGATTCTATTTTTTTCGGCCAGTTGTAAAACGATCTGATTGACGTCGTTACTGATGACCCCGAACTCATCGTGGCGAAGGACAGGAAGAAATTGATCAAAATTTTCTTTGCGAAAATTCTCAAAGAGTTTTGCCTTCATTTCCAAAAGCGCTTTTACATTTTCAATAAATTGCCTGGCGATGAAAAATAGGAAACCAAAGATCGTGAGTAAGCAAAAGCCGATTTCCAATAATATGGAGTCATAAATTTTTGACTTCCCTAAAAAGCCCTCTATACCTGAGGCTTTGGCTTTGGCTTTGGCTTTGGAGGAGGTGCCGATTCCCTTAATAGAGGCCATTCCTCTTTTAGGAGACATCTTGTTCAGGCTGGCGACCGTCTTTTTGAGTTCTTTGCGGTGGCTGTAGTGAACGAAATTAAGATCTTTGAAGACAAGGAGGCTAATTGAAAACGTTGAGGTTATCGCGATAGCTATCAGGCCAAGAATCAATTTCCGACTCATTGTCGAGAACTTAGGCTTGGGGAAGTGGGGTTGCTTCGACTCTAGGGACATATTTTTTAAAAGCTGCCCTTCAAAAGCTAAGAGGTTAAGGGTTGAAAAGAGCACGCCCACCAAAAGCGACGAGACACTAATTTTTATTCCACTGAGATCGAAAGGGATACGAAAGAGTTCTTCATGAAGAGTTGCCACGGAGTAGGCGCCGATGAGCCAGTAAAGCATTTCAGCAAAAACCAACATTGAGCCAATCCGTAAATGGAAAAAGTTTTTCGGTTCATCAAGATTATGGAATACCAACGAAATTAAGAGGAAATAAGGAATCAGGGCTAAGCCGAATCCCGCCCCAAAAGTGCCGGCCAATTTATACCAGGGAAGAGAGTCGATAAAGGGACAGACGAAGACGCCATAAACGCCAAGAAGTCCCACTCCAATAGGGATGCGGACGGATTGAGACTTCAAATACGTTTTATAGAAACTGTCCATTTATTCCCTTGGTTCAATTGGAAGGTGTTCTCACAAGCCTATCGGCATTTACTGCTGAAAACTGGGGAAGACTATAGTCTGGACTTACAGGGGTCAGCGACTTTCGAGAGCCCGTAGAGCCGTCTGATGCAAGACGGGGAACAACGGTATCCGGACTTCTCGGCTTTGGCATCCCTCCAAAGGCCCTTCGTCGGGTCTCTGAGGAGAATTCTTGGGCCAGTCTCTATGAGTAATGACAATCTCTTAAGAGGCCTCTATATTTTTCCCGATGTACACTCTGCGACCTTACCAGCAAGAAGCTGTGGACAATACGATCAATTACTTTCGAAAGCGGCGCGAGCCCGCCGTGATCGTGCTTCCTACGGGAGCGGGTAAGAGCCTGGTCATCGCCGAGCTGGCGCGAATAGCCAAGGGGCGTGTATTGGTCTTGGCCCACGTTAAAGAGTTGGTGGAACAGAACCACCTCAAGTATGAGTCTTACGATTTAAAAGCCGGCGTCTACTCCGCAGGACTCCACAAGAAAGAGTCAAAACAAAAGGTGATCTTTGGCAGTATTCAGTCGGTAGCTAAAGCGAAGGATTCTTTTTTCGAGGACTTTACACTTTTGGTCATCGATGAATGCCACCGAGTGAGTCTAGAGGCGGACACTCAATACAATCAGGTCATCCAAAAACTTCGAGACAACAATCCCGGCCTCTGTATCCTCGGCCTCACAGCAACACCCTACCGTTTGGGGACGGGTTGGATTTATAATGTGAGCCACAGGGGGGTAGAGCAGACCCAGGAAAATCGCTTTTTTAAACGTTGTGTTTTTGAGCTTCCTCTTCAGTACATGATCACGAACAAGTATTTAACGCCTCCAGTGCGGGTGGATATTCCTGTGACGAGTTATGACTTTACGGAATTGTCGGAACCGGGTCGCTCCTACACTACAGCCCAGATTGAAGACGTTCTCAAAAGACAGAAGCGACTGACGCCGCTAATAGTAAAGAACATCATAGATATCACCGAGCAGTACGATCGCAAAGGCGTCATGATTTTTAGCAGTACTGTGAAACACGCCCAAGAAATTTTAGAAAGTCTACCCAAAGACCAAGGCCGCATCGTAATTGGTGAAACTGAAGATTCCGAGCGGGACTTGATTATCGATGATTTCAAAAAGAGAAAGTTCAAATACCTCGTCAATGTGTCGGTGCTGACAACCGGCTTTGATGCGCCCCATGTGGATGTCATTGCGATTCTTCGGCCGACGGAGTCTATCAGTCTCTACCAGCAGATCGTTGGCCGCGGGCTGCGATTGGATGCTGGCAAAAAAGACTGCTTTATCTTGGACTATACAGGCATGGGCCACAATATTTATAGTCCAGAGATCAGCGATAAAAAACCCACAAAAGAATCTGTGGCTGTCATTGTCCGGTGCCCCCAGTGTGGTTTTGATAACGATTTTTGGGGCAAAGTTGACGAGTTCGGCGAAATGGTGGAGCACTACGGACGCAAGTGCCGCGGTGGAATTCAAGATCCCGATACCTTTGAATTCAAACCTTGTGGATTTCGCTTTCGCTTTAAATTCTGCAATAAATGCCAGGCTGAAAACGATATCACAGCGAGGACCTGCATGGATTGTGGCAATGAGCTTATCGATGCTGATGCGAAGCTCAAGCAGGCCAGGCTTTCAAAAGCGGCCCATGTGATGAGGCCAGACTCAGTAGAGATGCAAGAGTGCTACGATCGGAATGGAAATCCTTACTTGGAGATTCGCTACTATGATTACGACGCTCAAGCCCTCACCGAACTTCACTACCTCAACAATCCGACAAGTATCAAAAAATTCAATATCAACTTCTTGCGCTCTCACCTCCGGCGGCCCGAATTGCGTCTGAATATTCAGGACGTAGCCGAGGTCATAAAGCTGCAGAAGCACTTGCGGATGCCGGAGTTCGTAATCGCCCGAAAGCAGGGTAAATTTTGGAAGATCACAGAAAAAATCTTTACCGAAGAGCTGTGATTTGGCGGCGACGACCGCTGTTTTGTGTAGAAGACCTCAAATCTTAGGGCTGGTTTAAAGCGGAAACGTGTTCTATATGTCTACCATGTCTAAGAAAGTTATCGTTGTTGGTGGAGGCTTTGCAGGGGTCGCCGCTGTTAACAAATTGCAAAAAGTAAAAGATCTCGAAATCGTCTTGGTCGACCGTCGCAACCACCACTTGTTCCAGCCGCTCCTTTACCAAGTAGCTATGGCGGGGCTCAACCCTTCGGATATCGCAACACCTTTGCGCAAGCTCTTTGGTTCCAAAAAAAATGTTCGTGTGGTCTTAGCTGAAGTCACGGATGTAAATCTTGAAAAGCGTGCGATAAACTTTGATGGAGAATGGCACTCTTTCGATTACCTGATTCTTGCTTGCGGCTCTAAGCATTTCTATTTTGGTAATGATCAGTGGGAGGAGTTTGCTCCAGGTCTCAAAACCATCGAGCAAGCTACAGAGATCCGTAGAAGAATTCTCTTAGCTCTAGAATTGGCTGAAAAAGAAAAGGACGCTGGCAAGCGAAAGAGTTTGCTCACGTTTGCAGTGGTTGGGGGCGGTCCCACGGGAGTTGAACTTGCCGGCTCCATCGCTGAAATGACAAAACGAACTCTTGATGATGAGTATCTGACTTTGGATCTCAAACAGACCCGAGTGGTGCTTATTGAAGCCGGTGATCGGGTTTTGGGGGCCTACCCCGAAAAGCTCTCAGCCCAGGCGAAAAAAGATTTAGAGGAACTTGGCGTTGAAGTCATGCTCAACAGTCGGGCCTCGGACCTAAGTGGTACCGGTCTTAAAATTGGAGACACACCTCTCTCGACGAAAACTATCATTTGGGCCGCTGGGGTAAAGCCCTCAAAGCTTTCTGAAAAAGTGGAATCGGAGAAGATCAAGGACGGGCGAATCCGCGTGGGTAGTGACCTCAGTCTGCCGGGCCACCCTAACGTTTTTGTTCTTGGTGACCAGGCGGCTTTCAAAGATCAAGAGTCCGGCGAAGAGTTGCCAGGTCTCGCGCCTGTAGCCATGCAGCAAGGTCAATTTATTGGCAAGTTGATCGCAGCGGAATTGAAAGGCAAAGCTAGGGGCCAATTCGAGTACTTTGACAAAGGGATTATGGCGACAATTGGTCGCTCTCGAGCCGTTGTCAGCACTGGACCTTTTGAATTCTCTGGTTTGTTGGCATGGCTAACTTGGGTCTTTGTTCATGTGGCCTACCTCGCTCAGACCCGTAATAAGATCTTTGTTCTTTTACAGTGGTCTTGGTCTTATTTTCGATTTGGCCGTGGCGCTCGACTCATCGTGCATAAATCTTGGAAGTTCTACTCAAATGAGAAGATCCCTATTACAAGGCCTGACAGCTAGCTCGTCGTTCGATGTTCTTTTTAGTAAATTCGTAACACGGCAGTGTGGTCTTGATCCTCAAAAGTTGATAGAATAATTCATACTCAACTCTTCGTATTCTGAAAGGATGCCCATGTCTAATGAGTCTACCCATGATCGTGCTTTAGCCGTCGCTTTGGAAGTTGTCGCTGAATCCAAAGAAATGTCATTTCTACTTCGTACCCCTCAGCGAGAAATCACTGTTGAGCTTCCGTTAAAGAGGGACGATGGAAGTATCAAAATGTTTAAGGGCTTTCGAGTTCAAGATAACAATGCTCGCGGGCCCTATAAAGGAGGACTAAGGTTTCACCAAAGCGTGGACCTTGATCACTTTAAGGCCCTAGGCTCGGTGATGACCTGGAAAACCTCCTTAATGAATATTCCATTTGGTGGAGCCAAGGGAGGAATCAACTGTAACCCCTCGGACCTCAGTTGCAACGAATTAGAAATTCTAACGAAGCGTTTTGTCGAGAAGATTGGCGTTCTTTTAGGCCCCGACGATGATATCCCTGCCCCTGATATGGGAACCGGAGCCCGCGAAATGGCCTGGATTATGGAAGCCTATTCAAAACTGCATGGTTACCAGCCTGGAGTGGTGACGGGTAAGCCTGTCGATCTTGGCGGAACTGTAGGCCGTACCGAGGCAACGGGCCGAGGGGTTGCATTAGCTACCAAGTTGGGCAGTGAAGCCGAAGGCATCGATCTCAAAGGGGCCAAGGTCATCATTCACGGTTTTGGAAACGTAGGTTCATACGCCGCCATGTATCTCCAGCAAATGGGAGCGAAAATTGTAGCCATCGGAGATATCTCCTGCGGTATCCACAATCCTGAGGGGCTTGATATCGAAAGCATCATGTCTCAGGACGGAAAAAATTTAGAAGATAAAAAAATCGAAGGTGAAAAGATGGAGTCTAACGACATCATCACTCTTGAAGCCGACATCTTGATACCAGCGGCACTAGAGAACACGATCACTAGTGACAATGCCGATGGTATTCAGGCGAAACTGATTGTAGAGGCCGCGAACTTGCCGACAACACAAGACGCTGAGGACACCCTTACCAAAAAAGGTGTTGCGATTGTTCCAGACATATTTGCCAATGCTGGAGGGGTAACCGTCTCATATTTTGAGTGGGCTCAGAACCAGCAAAGATATCCTTGGAAGGAAGAGCGCGTCCATGAGGAACTCGAAAAAATCATGAAAGACGCGTGGAAGGATATTCTTGAGAAGAAAAAAAGCTCTAAAGGAAAAACGTACCGTCAGGTCGCTTATGAGATTGCAGTGTCGCGAGTGCAAACGGCTATTTTAAAGCGGGGCTTTTAAAAGGGAGGTTCCGATACAGTTCTCCCTTTCCCGATTAACAGTCGGTTGAGACCATCCATCGACCTAATAGTGGGGTGGGGGAACTTCCAAGTCGGCGTCGATAATATCGGCGTCTTTTTGCGTGTCCGTAGCCTCTTTGAACGTCTTCTCTAAGAGGGCGAGGCGCTTTGTCAGACTATTAATTTCGTCCTGCTGCTCGAACACCAAATCTTTAAGCTCCTGAAGCCAGTGGTCCTGATAGCTAATTTTGGTTTCTAGATCTAAAAACTTATCGTCCATACCCCAGTTCATAGCACGGCCCAGGGCCTTTATCGAAGAAACCGGAATGAATTTGAAAATTTAACAGATGCCTTTATACTCAGTTTGAGCTTCTAAGGAGTGCCATCATGTTTCGAGCCTCAGTACCAATACCCCAAGAATTACAGGGATCTAGCTCCTATTTTGAGGATTCATGCGACTGTTGAAAACCCACTACCATCCGGCAGCTAAAGATCTTAATGGACTCTCGGTTTTTGTGCGACGGGCGACCCGTGCGATCGTAGTTCGTAAATCTAAGATTCTCCTTCTTTATACCGAAAGATATCAGGACTACAGTTTGCCCGGTGGAGGGTTAGACGACGGTGAAGATCCGAGAGTTGGCATGGCCCGGGAACTCACTGAGGAGACCGGGGCTCAAGACATTCATAATATTCAACCTTTTGGCATCTATGAAGAGTTTCGCCCCTGGTACCGCGACGATTTTGATGTCGTACACATGACGTCCTATTGCTACACCTGTGAAATTGACGAAACTCTTACGGAGCCCTCCTTTGAGTCTTATGAACTTGCCAATGGAATGAAGCCGGTCTGGATGGACATCCAGGAAGCTATCGGTCACAACAAAAAGACTCTTGAACACTCCGAAAAGAAGGGCTTGTCTCTAGAGCGAGAAATCTTCCTTTTAGAAACTATAGCAAAAGAGTGTTGAGGCCCGAAGGCCTATCTATAACCCAAATCTTTTTAATCTGAGACTTTCAAAGTCGTATGTCGTCCTGAGCGAACGCGAAGGATCTCCGTTTGCTCCTGCAGGGACGACCTCCATACGTTAAGAAATGACCCCTCGCAGGAGCGAAAAGAGATCCCGCGTCTACGGCTCTGACGGCCACATGCGAAGCTGCACGGCTTCGCATGCCGTGACGACGACGGACTGAGGGCCTTTCGGCTTATTCTGTGGTGATAATCAGAGTTTTTTCGAAAGTCGCGATGTCACCGGCCAAGGTTTTGGCGTCTTCGTGAGCAAAAATTGCGTAGCCGTAATCTTGACCAACACCGATGCGTTTCACAATTTCGGTGCCCTTCTCTATTTTGAGCTTTAAAGACTGGAGACTCGGGATTTTAAGGGCTTTTTTTTCACCCTTGATCTCTTTCACCACTCCAACTTTTGGATAGATCAAATACGACGAGGCGTAGAGCTGTCGGACGGGAACACTCTCGATCTTTAGCCCTAGCTCGGCCCTGACAAAATAGTCCCAGAAGTTTCGCCTGTAGGCCGTCTCCATGGCTTCTAGAATATAGCCACCGGGAGGGCGAAGGGCGACTTCGCCGAAAAGAAGACCGTCTTTGGTATTATAGAACTCAAGGTGGGTCATACCCCATTTGATCTTTAAATTTTCGATCACTCTTTGGTTAAGATCAATGATCTGGTTTTTGAGGGCCTTCGTGTAGTGGGCCGGAACGAAATTACAGATTCCAATTTTCTTATACTGAGTAATATTAGTGAACTGAATCTCTCCGTTTACGATCACAGACTCGACGCTGCCTTCAGAACCTTTGATCGCTTTCTCAAAAATAATATCCCTGCTAATTTCTTGTGAGATCTCTTCTTCGCTACGAATCTTTTTTATCCCTCTTCCTCCAGAGCTTTTACGGGGTTTAGCGATGAGAGGGGTTCCCAATTCTTTGATCACTTTTTTGGGAGTAGGCTTATCAATATTGCCGATAAAATCTGTCATCTCAATATCGTGAGCCTGCAGATACTCCTTCATTTTGAGTTTATCGGCGCACTTGAGAACGATGCTATGCGGGTTGCGGCGGGTGTCTCTCCACAGTCGAATTTGGGAGGCCGGTATGACTCCAGCTTCAGTACCCGCAATAACGTGAGTGACTTTTAGCTTTTTTGGAAGCTGAGCCGAAAGCTCTTCTTTAGTTTTCGGAAACGGTGCGATGATGACTTTTACAGCGTCTTTAGGAATCGGAGTCGGCTTCGCACTCCACAGAACATAGTCGATTTTAAGATTTCCGAGAGCCTCGCGGAGGCCTTTTCGATTTCCTACTAGAAGAACCAACATGACGCCAGTTTAGCGAAACTTTCTTGAAAACGCAGTCCTTATTTGACTGGATAGCAGTTTGCTAGCTTTTCGAGCAAGCCTTTCGACCCTCGGTCAGTAACCTTAAGGCCAGAAGACTTGGGTTCGGATTCAAGAGCAACTGCAGCGATGCTTTTTTCCTAAATCAATAGCGGTGATCACTTTTAAGGTTGCTCCACAGCGGGCAAAAACGATCCGTGCGTTCTGTCCATCTTTAGTAACCTTTTCTTTAGCGGTGACCGGGCAAGGTTTAGCGTTGGGATCGGACTTTCGAGTATTGATCTTGCCGTTTTGAATCACGTCTTGAACTTCGTCCTTAGATAAAAAGCGGCATTCCATCCGACACTTCGCGTGGCGGGTGTAATGCATTTTTTTAAGATCTTTGGATTCAACCACCTCACCCTGCGAAGTTGAGGATCGCGAATCAGGGTTGAGGTAATAGGAGACGAGACCGACTAAAAGGGCGCCGGCAGCTAGGCCCAGTTTTTTTGCAAATTTTTGTGGGAGACTTTGTCGTCTTCGACCCATGGTTGACCTCGATTGTTGTAGGGGACTCTTTCGGATTCCTCAAAAATGGTCAACGGGAGTCTCACCAAAAAGTGCCAGGTCCTGTTTAGCAGTCTTTGCGCGAGGTGTCCTGGATTCGGAAGCCTCGACGACGGCTCCATGCTAGTCTAACGCTCTACAGCCCAGGAGATCCGATGAGTGAGTTACCACCCTGCCCCCAATGTACTTCTCAGTTTACTTACCAGGATCAGGTTCTCTTAGCCTGCCCCGAGTGCGGGCACGAATGGGCTCATGCCCAGGGCGAGGAGGCCCCCGCTGTTGGCTCCGTCGTTAAGGACGCCAACGGAAACGTGCTCGTCGACGAAGACAGTGTTACCGTGATCAAAGAGCTTAAAATTAAGGGTACAGGCTCTGTGGTCAAGGTCGGTACTAAGGTCAAAAACATCCGTTTGGTCGATGGGGATCACGATATCGACTGCAAGATCAAAGGGATTGGAGCTATGCAGCTAAAGTCCCAATTTGTCAAAAAATCCAACTAGAGAGAACCTGGAAGCGACCTGAAAAGCGTCAACACAAAGAGGCTTGACTCCAGAGCGTGAAATCGTAATTTAGACCCATGGCTTCATTTGATATAGTGTCCGAAGTGGATACCCAAGAACTCGACAATGCAATCAACCAAGCACAGAAAGAGATTACCTCTCGTTTTGATTTTAAGAACAGTAACAGTGAAATTAAATGGGATCGCAAAGTGATCTCAATCGCCACTAACGATCGCGATTACAAATTGAGTGCAATCAAAGATATTTTGCAAACCAAAACCCACCGAAGGGGCGTCGACATTCGCTCCCTCAAGTTTGAGGACCCTGTGGCGGCTTCTGGTAATATGTGGAAGCAGACTGTGAACATTGTTCAGGGTATGGATAAAGAAGACGCTAAGAAACTCGTTAAAATTATTAAGGATTCAAAGCTCAAGGTTCAGCCGGCGGTTCAAGGCGACTTGGTGCGAGTGACTTCAAAGAGCTTTGATACTCTTCAGGAGTGCATCGCTATGGTGAAGGCGTCGGACTTCGACATTCCTGTTCAATTCATCAATATGCGATCTTAAAAAATGCTAGGCGACCCTTCCGATCTGCTTCAGTTAGTTTCTATGAAAATGCCCTTCGGTAAATATCAGGGCGTGGTTCTTGTGGATCTTCCTGAGTCCTACGTGGTTTGGTTTAAAAACAAAGGCTTTCCGCCGGGGGATTTGGGGCGGCTTATGGGCTTGCTCTACGAAATTAAGGCCAATGGCTTAGAGCCGTTGCTTGAGCGTTTTCGCACTGGAAAATTCCCGACTCGAAAAATTGAAATTCACTAAATACTGGAAAGAAAATCATGTCTCCTGTAAAGACTTCGTCTATTGAGTGTCTTATCTCTCCTCGAAAAAGAGACCTTGGTGGGTTCTCGGTTCGACGTATCTTACCCGCCGTTGCAAAACGAATGGTGGGGCCATGGATTTTCTTTGACCATATGGGACCTGCTGAGTTTGATAGTCACACCAAATTGAATGTGCGCCCCCATCCTCACATCAATTTAGCGACTGTAACCTATCTCTTTGAAGGAGAAATCATTCATAGGGATTCCTTAGGAAGCCATCAAGCGATTCGCCCCGGTGACATTAATCTTATGGTGGCTGGTGAGGGCATCGTTCATTCCGAGCGGGAGACGCCAGAGAGAATGACTCAGGTCCGAAAAATGGACGGCTTGCAGCTTTGGTTCGCTCTACCGAAAGAGGCGGAAGAGACTGCTCCCGCATTTTACCATTATCCCTCTTCCGAGATTCCGACAGCCTCGGTGGATGGTGTAGTGGTGCGAGTGATGATGGGCCAAGCTTACGGTCTGACCTCTCCGGTAAAATCTTTCTCGGAGACACTGTATTTAGAGTCACGGATTGCAGCAGAGCAATCACTGGTGTTGCCTCTCGCTGAAGAGCGAGCCCTATATGTGGCCAAGGGCAGTGTCACAATCGCAGGAGAGAGACTCGAGCGTTTCCACATGGCTACGTTGCACCCCGGAGAAAAGACAGAAGTCAGAGCGACGGAAGATGCGCTCATCGTGCTCGTTGGTGGAGCTCCCTTGGGGGAGCGTCACCTTTATTGGAATTTTGTTTCTAGCCGCAAAGAGCGACTGGAGAAAGCCAAACAAGACTGGCGGGAAGGGCGCTTTCCAAAAGTCCCAGGGGACGAAGACGAGTTCATCCCTTTGCCCGAGGACTAGCTCTGTAGGAGGGAATGAGCTCGTTCTTATTTTCGCCAAGGGACCATTTGACGTATTCTTCACTTCGGCTGATAGCCACACCCGACCTGTTCGGGAGAAAGCTCAGTATTGTTCAAGAGAACCAAAGACGTTTCTGCCAGTTCTGTTGCAAGGTTTGGATTTTGAATAACCCACGGAGCTTGGTAACCATCTTCAACGATGCCCACAAGATCTTCTCTGGAATTAAAGCTGTCCCAATTGGTGCAAACGATGGCGTCGGCCTCTTGGACGGACTTCATGTAAGAGCTGGAAGGGTTTGCGACATTATAGAGTTCGCTCCATGGGCTGTGAAGATCTGAGGGGTCCCCCTCTTGATTGATAGCTTTGACAAGTGCCTTTTCAGATTTGCTTTCTCCCCAGAGTTTGTCCCAGGGACGCTGGAAATTGAGCAGGAGCTTAGCGACCCCTTAAGCAAAAAGAGACTCTCCGCCTTGACGAGTTACATAGATCACAGACTCGCAGTTGGCCGCCTGCAGAACCGGAACAGGGTGAAGATCAGCCCAACCTCCCGCAGAGTACGCAGGCTTGCCTTGAGCCGCTATTTTCTGTAGTGGAGCTAACCCTGGCTCTGCTGGCGAAGCACTGAGTGCCGTCAACCAGGAGGCCTGACCTAAGTTTAAAAAGCGAGCGCTCTTTGCATCTCTGTTTGAGAGCTGTCGACCGATGCTTTGGAGTTTTGCGGTGTTTCCCCAGTAGCCGAACTTTACATCTTCGCTCTTAGAAATTTTAAAAGTTTCTGCGCCAGACCGATCAAGTTTGTCATAGTATTGCTTCATAACGGCATCTGCTTGATCAAAGGCTGAATCGATCAATACAGACGTGCTGGGATAAGAGGGGATCGTTTGTCCGATCGGAAGAAAAACATTGTTTCTCGACTCGCTATCCCACTGGATGGGTTGTGAGAAGTAGGTATTAACGACTTTGCCGACTCGAGCCTGGCAGGATTTTTTCGTGTCGCTGTTGATCATAGTATTCCAAGACTGGCCTTCGTGTCCTGGGCGACAAACCGTTTCGAGCTCCATAAAAGCCAAAGTCGTAGAAGCATCCCAAAGTTTTCCGGATAAAAAAGTGGCGATACGTCCAGCAGACTTTGCAAATTTGGGAAAAGACAGCAGACCTTGACGGAAAAAGAGATAGGGATCAGATTTCGCGCTAAAAGCGCCGAAGTTTTCAATAGATTGTTTTAAGTCTTGAGCAAAAAATTGGGTTTTCGCGAAATTAAGATTTTCAGGAGTCTGCCCGTTTGAGACCATAACTAAGCTCGAGAGAAGTTCTTTGTACTGCTGAGTTTCGCCGACGCCCAATAACTGAAGCGTCGATACTACTGATAAAATCTGCCCACGAAGCTTGTAAAGTTCTTTGGAACTCTTGGCCTGGATAACGGCATTTAAAGTCTTCATGTCGATTTTTTGTAAAGTTGCTTTCTGTTTTTTGACAAACTGACCAAGGTCTACGACCTCTTGAGCGGCAGGACTCGCAGCCAAGTGATTAGAGATCCCATGAATGAGTTTGATCATGAATGCGGCACGAGAGGCTTGCTCTTTGCCCTCAGCCTCAGCGACCCAGGGATTCGCAGCAATATTTTCTAAGAGAAACATGCTGATTGCGCCGGAGCTTCCGCCTGACTGCTGCGAGGGCAAACCCTTGTTTTCCACCAAGCGAGCCATAGCGCCCCAGTGCGCGGGTTGAGCCTCACCATTGCCCCGAATTGCCATACAGTAAGGTGCTGACGAAAAAGCAGACGATACTGTAAAAAGGTGAATGATGAGATTAGTAATAAAAAATTGAGTCCAGCGACTTCGCATACTTATAAGCTCCTTGAAAAACAGAATTGATTTACAAGGCTCTTAATTGCAAAGACGGTACCAGGCAGAGAAAAGTCTGAAAGACCTGCTTATTTACACTGGGGTTTTACAGCGGCGTTTCGGTAGGTTGCGACGTAGCCTTTGGCGTATTCTGTAAGATCTGCAATTCTTGAAGCTGCAGATGGGTGAGTGGACATGAATTCTGGTTGTCCACCGCCACCTGAGGCCGCACTCATGACCTGCCATAAAGCTGCAGCTTGGGTAGGATCAAAGCCAGCTTTTGCCATGTACTCAACACCCATACGGTCGGCTTCGGTTTCTTGCTTCCGACTAAAGGGTAGAAGAACTCCGAACTGAGCGCCGAGGCCAAGACCTGCGAGGATCAATTGATCCGATTGGCTACCGTTTCCTAGAACAGCGCCGGCGACCTGCATTCCCGTTTGGCTAATCATACCCTGAGAGACGCGTTCGTTTCCGTGATGGGCCAGGACGTGGCCGATTTCGTGACCAATAACCGCTGCGAGCTGATGTTGGTTTTGCACCAAGGTGATCATTCCTGTGTGAACACCGATGTTGTTTCCGGGAAGGGCAAAAGCATTGGGGCTTTTGTCGTCAAAAACTTTAATATCCCACTCGGTTGGATTTGTGCCCATTGCTTTTAAAAGTGCAATAGAGATGCAACGGACCATGGCGTTGTACTGTGGATTCGTGGAGATTGGTAATTTTTTCTGCATCTCTGCGAAAGAGGAGTCACCCATCTGGTCCATTTGACCTTCGCCCATAAGGCGCATTTGGCGACGCCCGGTTGGCGTCGTAGCACATGCCGACACTGTAAGAATTAAGATTGCGAATTTTACGATAAAGCGGGCTTGGAAGATCTTCATAAACACCTACAAGTTAGATTCATTAAACAGATAGCTCTTGAGAGGCTGACATTACGACAAATTGGGTGTTTTGGCCACTATTTCTAGTGGATCAGGTAAGCCGTAAGTTGCCGGTTACGACGAGCTTATTGAGGCGTTTCCTGATTTTCCTGAACCTGTTCGTCCCAGAGGGCCTTATAAGCACCAGATTGTTGCAAGAGTCCTTCGTGGGAGCCCCTTTCGACGACCTGACCCTTATCCAAGACGATGATTTCATCGGCGTCGACCACGGTCGAGAGACGGTGTGCAATAGTCAGTGTCGTATAGCCTTTGGAGACCTTGCGCAGAGCCGTCAAAATCTCTTGTTCGGTGTGGGAATCCAGAGAGGATGTGGCTTCGTCAAATAGAAGAATTCTTGGTTTTTTCAAAATTGCCCGTGCGATAGAGACGCGTTGGCGCTCGCCGCCTGACAATTTAAGACCTCGCTCTCCCACTTGAGTGTTATATCCCTTGGGGAGACTTTCCACAAAATCATGGATCTGGGCATGGGAAGCGGCAGAGATAACATCGTTAGCTTTTGGGTTTCCGTAGTTGATGTTGTAGCCGATAGTGTCGTTGAAAAGCACGGTGTCTTGAGGGACCACACCGATGCGCGACCGCAGAGACTTTTGCGAGACCTGCTTTACATCGTTGCCGCCCACAAGGATTTGTCCTGCGGAGGTGTCGTAAAATCGAAAGAGCAAGCGGGCTATAGTGGATTTACCGGCTCCACTAGCACCGACGATGGCCAAGTGTTTACCAGCGGGGATATAAAAGCTGACGCCATTCAAAATATTTCGGTCGGAATTGTAAGAAAAGTGAACGTCTTTAAACTCTACGTCCATGGGAGCGTCCTGAAGGTTCGGAGCATCCGGGGCGTCTGTAATACTAGCTTCGACCTCGGCGAGTTCAAACATTTTTTCCATGTCTACGAGACTGTTTTTGACCTCCCGGTAAACAAAGCCAAGAAAGTTGAGAGGAAGATAAAGCTGAATCATATAGGTATTTACCAGCACAAAATCACCGACTGTCATGGAGCCGTCGACCACACCGTTCCCCGCTTTCAGCAGAATAGCCACTAGGCCCAGGCCGATGATTGAGGTTTGCAGGATATTTAAAAAAGACAAACTCGCCTGGCTTTGAATCGCAGCCGATTCGTAGGCTGCAAGGAAAGTATCAAAGCGTTGATGTTCGTGCTCTTCGTTACCAAAATATTTAACGGTTTCGTAGTTGAGAAGACTATCGATAGCGCTGGTATTCGCTTTGGATTCCTCAGAGTTCATACGCTTTCGGTATTTCAGTCGCCACTCGGTAATATATAACGTTGCGGAGATGTAGGAGACGATAGTTACTAGTATTATAACAGCGTAAATATAATCAAAATTGTAAACCAGAACACCTGCGACCATCGCGATCTCTAAAAGTGTGGGTACGATATTGAACGTTAAGAACCGGAGGACGAACTGAATGCCCCGGGTGCCTCGCTGTATGATTCGGGAGAGGCCACCTGTTTGTCGGGAAAGATGAAAATCTAAGGAAAGCGCGTGGAGATGCTTGAACGTAAAGAGGCTGACGGCTCGCTGTGCGTTCTGAATCACTTTTATGAAAAGAAGATCCCGGAACTCACCGAAAAGAGAAACACCCACCCGGGCTAAGCCATATGCGGCGATAAGACCCAGTGGAAGCACGAGTGCGCCTTCCGTGAGTGTGAATTTATCAATGGTAAGTTTGAGAAGGTAGGGAACGTAGATATTGATGATTTTTGCGCCTAAAAGAAAGCCCATCGCAAACACCAGGCGAATCTTGAGATCCGTGCGCCCCTCCGGCCAAAGGTATTTGGCAAGATCAAACATGGTCTTGCGAGTCTTTGGGACTCTCGTTTCGGATTCGGGATCGAAGCTGGCTGGTCTCATGGAGGTGTCCTTCTGCCTTTGGAAGTAAGGTCGGTCGCAAGGTTAATACAGATTTGCGGGGTAGGGAAGTGTCGATACCTGTGTTTCAATATGAGACACATACGGAATATCTTGATCTGAGACCGAAAATAGAACCCTTCTATGGTCGAGCTGAGAATCCCATTTTCAATTTGCGACACTTCCGAATAGACTAAATGTATGCGGGGATTTCTAATTATTAGCTCTATTTTGATCATGGTCTTTTTCCAGAACTGCGGAAGTGGCTCCCAGGAAGATATACCCTCTGTCGACGCGTCAGCAGAGGCTAGTAGCAAGGTTCCCATGGACAAGCTGGAGACGCCAAAGTCCATCACTGTAAATCCGTCGCTTAATCCTATAGAAATTGATCTCCAAACGGGAGAGGTCACGGTGATTTCTCCGCGTTCGCCACTGGTTGGCAAATGCCTACAAGGAACAGAACTGGCATTTTTAAATCAAATTTTGAAGGACCCAGAGATCTGTGAGATCTATAACAAAATCCCGGAGGGGACGAACTGTACCTTTGCTCTTATTCCGGCTTACGCTCACCTTAAAAGTAGTAATGGCCAATCTGTAATGGAGCTGGGAGCGGCCAATAATGGTTGTCGCGAGTATTCGATGGATCTCTGTGAAGGCTCTGAAACCTTACAGGCTTGGGTCAACGCTCTTGATCAGGAATCACAGTTTGTGGATTGCCCATAACTCTGTTTTCGCTCAAGAAGACATCAAAAATTTTGCAAATTGAGACCTTTCAGTCCCTTTGGACCTTTACAATTCGTTGAGATCCTCTTACTTCTAAGCCATGGGCAACACGATTTCGGCTGTAGAGGCCCTTACTATGATGACGAAGCAAGAATCGCCGATCCGAGCCTTGGACGTGCGCAGCGAGGGCGAGTTCGCAAAGAGCTCTCTGCCGTTCTCAAGCAATATTCCCATCCTCAACGATGAGCACCGACACCTCGTAGGTATCGAATACAAAAAAAAAGGCAATACCTCAGCGACGGCCCTCGGCCACGTGCTGGTAGATCCAATCAAGCAAACTTTGCTTTCGCGATGGCAAGAGAGCCTTGAACGTCAAGAAACCCCCATAGTCTATTGCTGGCGGGGTGGGTCTCGCTCTCAAATCACTCAGGGTTGGCTTAGTGAGCAGGGCAAAGAGTCCTTGCGTGTTGAAGGTGGGTATAAGGCCTTAAGAAATGCTTTACTGAGCGAACTGCAAAAGCTCCCCAAACTTTTTGTACTTTCGGGCCCAACAGGGAGCTTGAAAACGAAACTACTCTTAGAGCGACCCATTCCTCGGCGGATTGATTTGGAAGGCTTAGCTGAGCATAGGGGCAGTGCCTTTGGGCTTGAGCTGGGTACCACTCAACCGGGGCAGGCTCTTTTTGAAAACCGCGTGCTCTTTGAGCTCTTTTGGAAAAAACAGCCCTTACTCCTCGAAGATGAAAGTCGTTTGATCGGACACCGGGGCTTACCCCTGGAGCTATGGAATGCCATGCGAGTCGCTCCTCGGATAGTCATGGAAGTGCCTATCGACGAGCGTGTGGAAAATATTGTTGCTGATTATGTAGAGGCACCGATTGTTGCGGATCCGGCAAACAAGAATCCTTTGCAAGACTATTTTCTTGGAGCCTTAAGTCGCATTCAAAAGAGTCTTGGCGGTTTGCTGTATGGTCAGCTTACAGAGGCCCTCAACAGCGCGTTTTCAGGCCCCGACTTTCATAGAGAGCCGCACCACAAGTGGGTTCGGTTATTGCTCGATCAGTATTATGATAGAGCTTACGAATATTCTTTTCGACGGTCTCAAAAAGACGTGATTTTTCGCGGATCCACAGAGGCCTGTCGGCAGTGGTTGGAGTCCGAGTTTGATTATTCCTAAGGTGCGAAGCGACCTTGTTCTTTTAGGAGGAGGTCATGCCAACATACAAGTCCTTCGGGACTTTGCCATGAGACCTGAGGAGGGCCTGCGAGTCACTCTGATTTCTGATGTGCCGTATGCCCCCTACTCGGGAATGCTGCCGGGTCACCTTGCTGGCTGGTATAGCTTTGACGAGGCTCACTTTGATCTTCAGCAAATCTGTCAGCGCGCCGGTGCTCGGTTCATTCTTGGGCGGGCCACAGGAATCCGATTAGAAGAAAAGCGAATACTTCTGGAGGGGAGACCAGAAATTGACTTCGACCTGTTGTCGATCAATGTGGGGATTCAGCCTTTACCTCTAAAGACTCCAACGGCACCGGGGCCTCCAAACCTGATGCTTGTGAAACCTATTGGTAGCCTTCTTGAGGCTTGGACTCAGATGGTAGCCAAGATCAAAAGTATGCCGAAGGACGTGAAGCCTAAAATCGTTGTCGCTGGTGGTGGGGCGGCTGGCATGGAAATGGCGATTGTCTTACGCAGTCACTTCGAAGAAAGTAAGAAGAACATCGACCTCACCCTTGTTTGCAAAACGCCCACGTTGATTCCCGGCCAGAGCCGAAGAGCTCAGTGGCTTGCGGCGAGGTGGTTGAAGAAAAATAAAATTAAAGTCATCTCCGGGCAAAAAGTTTTAGAGTTTGATGGCGCTTCTGTAGTCCTCTCAAGAGAAAGTATAAAAGCAGACTACGTTCTTGGAGCGACGGGAGCTCAGGCCCCTCAATGGTTTACCAACACAGGCTTCAAACTCAATGAAAAAGGATTTCTGAAAGTCGATAAGAATTTAAGAGTTTTAGAGCAGAAAGATATCTTTGCCGGCGGCGATTGCATCCAATTTTTAAAAAGAGATTTACCCAAGGCGGGCGTTTACGCTGTTCGGCAGGGACCTATACTCAGTGAAAACCTTCGACGTCGTTTTTTTAAAAAAAGGAAGTTGAAAGCCTATCGTCCACAAAAACGAACTTTGTTTTTAGTGACTACAGGTCAAAAAAGAGCTCTGGCCTCTTACGGGTTTTTGGCTCTTGAGTCGAAGTGGTTGTGGTATTGGAAAAACAAAATCGATAAAAAATTCATGAAGCGGTTCCAGAGCTTGCCGCTGATGTCGGAAAGACCGAAAAAGCAAAAGAGATTCCAGCGGCCTCAAAGCAAAAAAACAAAAATGCTTTGTGGAGGCTGTGGTTCAAAACTCAACCCAACGAGTCTTCACAATGTCCTAGAAAGATTGCGGAGCCACGAGAATTTTCTGTTGAGTCCCGGCTTGGGCAAAGACGATTGCTCGGTAGAAAAAGTCGCTTCCGGGAAATCCTTACTGCACAATGTGGATGCTTTTCGCAGCCTGGTGGACGATCCGTACTTGGTCGGGCGACTTTTAGTGGAGCATGCCTGTAATGACGTCTACGCCATGGGTGGAGTCCCAGTATCCACTCAAGCCCTATTGGCGCTTGGCTATGGAACTGGGAAGATTTTAGAAAGAGATTGCTACCAGCTTTTATTCGGTATTGCTGAAGGGCTGACCAGCGCTGGAGTCACCCTCACCGGAGGGCATACCCTAGAGAGCCTTGAGCCGCTTTATGGCCTCAGTCTTTTGGGAGAAGTGACCAACCCCGTCGCCAAGGACACTCCTGAATACGGCGATGCTCTGATTTTGACCAAACCCATTGGTTGCGGGGCTCACTTTGTGGCGATGGAAGCGGGAGAGGCCCGAGGCAGTGACTTACAACATCTCTATTCTCATATGCTGAAAAATCAAAAAAACGCTTTGGATATTTTGACCAAATACCGAGTGCACGCTCTTACCGACGTTACAGGTTTTGGTTTAGGGGGACATCTTCTTGAAATGTTTAAAGGCACACCCCTAACTGCGAACCTTAACATCCAATCGATTCCAAGAACTGTTGGGTTTGAAGACCTAAAGGTCAGGTCGCCTTTAGCCTCTGAGATCGAAAGCTCATTGAAAGCGCATGCTTCCTGGCAAGGGGAGTTGCCTCATGTTCTGATAGATCCACAAACCTGCGGAGGACTTCTGGCTTCCGTTCCGGAAACTGAGGCCCAGAGCTGCATTCAGGAGCTGCATCAAGAAGGATACTCTGAGGCCGCAGTTATTGGCAGCGTTGGTAAAAACACGAGCGGCTTTTGCCTCAGTTATCAAGGAATAGAGACTTAATGGGTGCCGTGCCAAAAAAAATCGCCATTATTGGCGGCGGGGCAGCTGGTTTTTTTGCCGCTCTACGCTGTGGAGCCGTAGCTCGCGAGAATCGAAGGCCGGTCCAAATTTCAATTTTTGAATCTTCCAGCCAATTTTTAAGAAAAGTGAAAATATCTGGCGGTGGTCGCTGCAACGTCACCCATAACCAGTTTGATCCTAGAACCTTTTGTCAAAACTATCCCCGGGGTCAGCGAGAATTGCTTTCGCCGTTTCACCAGTTTCAGGCCGAGAGCACTGTAGACTGGTTTCGCAAGCGCGGCGTTGAACTCAAAGCCGAGGCCGATGGACGTATGTTTCCGGTCACAGACTCGTCTGCGACGATTATCGATTGTTTTATGACGGAGGCTGAACATTTGGCGATCCGACTTTGTCCCAAAAGCAGTGTAAAAACTTTAAAGCGCATGGATGACGGTAAGCTATCGCTCCATATCAATCAGGACGAAGCGTTTTTGGCCGATGCTTTATTGATCGCCACGGGAAGCATGCCCGGCGGCTACCGTCTTGCGAAGAGTGTCGGGCACGGAGTGACGGACCTCGCCCCATCCCTTTTTACTTTTAAAATCCAAGATCCCTTGTTGGAAGGGCTTTCAGGAACTTCTTTCGAAAATGCTAAGCTTCAACTTAAGGTGGGCGAAGCGAAACCTTTTTTACAGGACGGGCCCTTGTTGATTACACACTGGGGACTCAGTGGACCTGCACTACTAAAGCTATCGGCCTGGGCCGCCCGGGAGATGATGGCAGAGGGGTACAGTGCCGAACTTAAGGTCAACTGGTTGGGGTTTTCAAAAATCGCAGCGGTGGAGAACACTCTTACCAAGATTCGTAACGATCACCCTAAAATGCAAATCGGCAACACCGTCCCAGAAGGGTTGACTAAGAGGTTCTGGCAGCAGTTTTTAGAAGTGAATGAGATATCGATAGATCGTCGCTGGGTGGAACTTCCTAAAAAGCAGTGGCGCCGAATGGTGGATCAGCTTTTCTCAACCTCTTTAAAAGTTGCTGGCAAAAGTCGTTTCAAAGAGGAGTTTGTAGAGTGCGGCGGCATAGATCTTAAAGAAATCCATTTTAAGACTATGGAGAGCAAAGTCTGCCCTGGACTCCACTTCGCAGGCGAAGTTATGGATGTCGACGGCATCACTGGGGGTTTTAACTTTCAGAACGCATGGACTTCAGGTTGGATCGCTGGAAGCCACATGGCAGAGTCCTAGGGCCTCAGTATGCAGCAGGTAGAATGCCGTTCGAAAGGGGTTGTCCTGAGCAGAGCGAAGGATCTCAGCTCGTTCCCAGAGGGCTCTCAAACCCTTCAACCTTGACTTTGGAGCTTGCGATCTCAGATTGAATTGTGAGCTTTGAGTCCGATGAGTTTCAAATCATTGAAGAGCGCCGCTTGACCGGCACTCTGATCACCCGAAAGCCCAATCCAAAGGGGTCTAGCGTGGCGTTGATGACCGTATTTATCATTGGGCTCACGTCGGTTTTGTTTTGGACCAACTGGTTAGGAGCCGCCCACCTGTGGCCAGCGGTAAACTCCGCCGTTTTTAAAGGTGGTGAGGTCTGGAGGCTTGTGACAGCTCTTTTTATCCACGGTGATTTTGGTCACTATCTTTCCAATATGTATATGCTGGGAATTTTTTCCTTTTTTACCTTTGGCTATTTTGGCTGGAACATTTTTTTAAGTCTGGGGCTAGCGGGTGGAGCCCTGGTAAACGCCCTTGCCATTGCGACTTATGGTCCTAATATTCGTTTGTTAGGGGCTTCGGGCGTCGTCTACCTACTCGGTGGCTTCTGGCTTGCCGTTTACTTCTTTGTACAACGTCAGTACTCCGTGACCAGCCGGCTTGTGCGCATTTTTGGTATGGGTCTTTTAATATTTTTCCCAACAAGCTTCGTAGAAAATACAAGCTACAGGACCCACGCCATTGGTTTTGCAGTGGGCTTAGTTTTGGGCGCGATTTATTTTTGGCGAAACAAAACAAAAATTCGATCCCAAGAGATCTACAAAGTGAGCTATGTCACCGACGAGCCACAGTTTCATTAAACTTTTTTTAAAAAGATTCTAGAGCTTTTCTTGATGTATTGTTTTTTTAGGTGCCAGGCGTATTTAGACATTGTCGTCCTGAGCGTAGCGAAGGATCTCAACAAAGTCGG
>JAULKR010018782.1:0-12810 GCA_032356305.1 Prasiola linearis | reverse complement strand
GGGGGGGGGGTGGGGGGGGGGGGGGGGGGGGGGGGGGGGGGGGGGGACAGGGATGAGGTCGTACCGCCCCATCACGAAATCTTTCTGTTAGCTGCCAACACGTGTGCAAGGCTAATCTGAGGTCTCATTGACGGATAGCATGGAGTTCGCATTCACAGGGAGCCCACCTGACACAGTGCCACCAGATACGGCATCACGAAAAGTGGCGTGATAGATCGCCCGTCGGCCCAATTCCACAGCCTCATCCACCGATAGATCCCTACATCGCGACAGACGGTCTCTCCTGTCATCTGGACGACGCTTCTTGAAGCCATCTTCAATCCTAGGCATTTGTTAGGTAGTCAAACTTCTCAACATACATCACACACAGCACAACGCTATGTTGTTCCAGCCAGCTCAATTCCAATGAGCAACGAAGACAAATCCAATCTGCAGTCCGGTGTGGACACAACGCAGTTGGCTATACTTCTACTCGACGCTAGCAACCTCCAGAAACAAAGGTGTCTGTGGTTCACCATTTGAAACCGGAGTCGAGGACTCCGTAGGCGTAAAGAGACCCGGAGCCGACACTGAACCGCTGCCCCTTAGTGCGCTGCCCATCGCTGTCGACATAATAGAGTCCCGGACCATCCAGATCCCACCCTGCTACCATGGTGCCCTGTCAAACAGCAGACAGTCTGTCAGGCAGCAGACCCGTGGTCCCTTTCCTCAGGGCTTCCGTCAGACATCCGGTGACTGTTCATTGAAGAGAAGAGGACATGGTCAACTCATAAGCACACTGACTTGTACATCTACTAATGTAGTTCCAATTAAGAGCCACCTGATGCAGGAGTGGAATATGTCACCCATCAGTTTTATAGCTGCGAGAGGGGCGGGAAGATGTACCATAGAAAGCCCCATGCCCTTGTATGAGTGCATGTTGTTGGCTAACAGTTTGGACGCAGCCTTCACTGTGATGCGCTTCCCGTTTTTCAGCTCGAATAATCGGCACTGCACCACATCGCACAGATGGTGAGCCTGTAGCTGCCTCGCACAAATATCTTCGGTAGCCCGTCTGCCTTGATGTTCTCAAAGCTTAATGAATCACTACGGCTGGGGCTAACGACTGCCCTGTACTTCTCTGTCAATACCGTTAAGAGTGTGCCCACGGTAACATCCCGATTGAAGCGACCAGCAACTTTTACACTCATACATTTTGGCGAGGTACTTTGCCATACCTAATGCATGCAGTGGGTGGGCAATACTCGCACCTTGGTACCAAGGTCGCGTTGCCAGAACTGACAGTCAGCGGCACCGCCAGCCATAGTTCCCAACAGAAATGGATTGATCTCAATGACCTTCTTGACAGTTTGAGACGCTGCACAAGTCACGGCGCACCACCAGTCACTATATGGTATAGAGGTCACCAGGAAGCTGACAACAGCTGCTCATTAAGTACTGTGTCTAGCTAGAGAGAGAGCTGAGAAGCTGCAAAGCTCCCTATGTCGCTTGGATTGATCTGTGATTTTGCATACAGAACAGAAGCGTATCGAAAGCGGTATAGTTGTGAGCGCGAGTAGAGACACTCACGTCACGGGTGCACGTGGAAGCAGCCATGTCATCGCGGAGAGATGCATTCATTGCGGAGAGACATGAAAACTTGATGACGCTCACAGATGTAAGAGCCCATGCTGGCTCGGGAGTCCACAGCTACGATGATGCCCTCTTTAAAGATGAATGACAGCGTTGTTGTTCCATGAGCTGGTTTTATCAGCTCCATTGCACTGCGCTGGAAGGATCGCAACTGCGGGCACCGTGCAGAAACGAGACAGTTTTCCAGAAAGAACAGAGTATCACCACCCTCAATTTGGAAAACCATCCTCTTTCAGTCGGAGTATTACAGTCATGAAACCATTCTGAGCTGAGAGGCACTGATATTAGCTAGTTTAAGCTATGCAGTGCAAACAGTGAAGTGATCATGAGACTATGAAATGAGTTATATGACATGTCGAGTACAGCAGCATGCCATGTAAGATGCGTGTCGCCACAGGCAACAAGATAAGTCAGAGATGCATTGAAGGCGTATAAGGACAGCATAGGAGATTGAGCTGATGTGAAACTAGGATCGAGACGACCAGCATATCGCATGAGAAACAAACTTTAGTCTTTTTTTCAGCCTTGCCCCTTATTCGAAGTGACTCACATCATCAACCTCTGGGAGGGCAAAAGCTTCTGTTCCATCGTCGAAAGCGGATATTGTCAGGTCATTTGCACACTGTCTGGCGGCATCATGTTTGTGAAAGCCTGTGTGCAGGCAGCTAAAATCTAGTGCCCCCATTCTGCCGCTGGTCACGTCTCCATCGCTTCTAGGAATGCGTCAATTACTCTGCCAAACCTGATGGAGCCCGACGTATTGCGAGCGAGTCTTTATCGACAACAAAGGAAAGTCTGAGTGGTTTTGGAGGTTATGAATCGGCTCCAAAAAACTTCCTGCGTAAATTAAACCCGCCCTTGATTTGTGACAAAAGCTTCGAACCGAAAGAGAAGCCAGAGCGACGTAACACAATGTTACAGTTGTCATTGACCTTTCGAGCCAAAACTAGAGTGGAAGCCCGCAAGATGCGTGCGGATCAAGCTTAAAGTATGATTTCATTTACTTTCTAGGTAACCTGCAATTCTTTAGCCGTGTTGACTCCGGCCCTCCCGATGTAACCTAAGCAAAGCTTGTAGGTGTCACTGTTGCTTGACTCTGGGTATTTCATGCGCAACGTCTTACATGCCACAGAGTACTGATATTCAATGACAAGTCAGACAGCTGAGCCGCTGGATGAAAGCGTCCATACTCTCCAGGCAAGCTTAAGTTGCATTCTGTGCATCTCCTGATGTTAAACGCTGTGACTCAGAGTACATGCAGCTGACTCACATAATCTTTTCATGTTTTCAATTTGCAGGAGCATGGATTTTTGTGCCACATCAAAGTGAACACTCGCCTTGGCATACCGCCTCGTCAGGTGCATGTGATACGCCCTCAACATATTCACCTTTTGATCTATAACCAAATAAAAAAAATAGCTCTCAAGTTCTGCGAGCTTTGCTGCTGCAGGCGTTCGAGATAATATCTGATCCCGACAATGCTCGCATTTTCCGTTCGATCGAGGTCTGAGATGTCAATATCCCCAGTATGATTATAGAACGGTTACCTTTTGATGTAATTGACGACGCAATACATTTATTTCTGCAGGAGTGCACACACCGTAAGGTACTGTATGAAAATCAAGATAAGCAGCGAATTGCTGTCGAACATCAGAGTGGATGGAGATTCCTTTGGCGCAGAGGCCAGTTTTCAACTAAGCTTTTGGTCGAGCAGGTACATGAGAGTGTTCAAAAGGACCGTATGCAGCCCTTTGTTTCCACAATGACATGAGCCGCATGCATCGCATTATGAAAAAATATGATGTCAGAATTTGAGTATGCAGCCATGCGCATTAAGCCGATTGCGACATGTCCATTTCTGAAGAATTGCAAGAGTGAACATACCGGGTGCAGCTTTTAAAGATAAAGATAACAACGAGCTCCTTCCCTTCCTGTATCAATTTCCGGTGGTCTGTGCTGACGACAGGACAATAAGTTGATGGTCATGGCTTTTCGTTTGGCAGAACAAGGGTGAGATGTGCTATGTACTGTATGCCCCGTTGCAACTTGATATTGCAGCAAGCGATGTTCTTGCTTGGAGCCTTCTAGTTCTCTAAGGCATCCGCGTCCATATTATCAGCAAACTGCTTGTGAATATTCTCGTACGATTCTGCAGCTTTATGAAGAATTTTGAAGGCTTCTGGAGGATGGAGCCGATTCCTGGAGATCCTGAGGTGCACTGTGACTGATACAATGACTTGAATACTGGCTGATAGGCTCGCATCAGCAACATGGGTCACGCCGCGGTATACTCACCTTTCAGATTCGTTTCTCCGATTAGTTGTGCTAAGGCTTCGGCTGGCATCGATGCATGCAGGCGACTTTAGCTGTGCTGCACCAGAATATACTCCCCATGGTTTACATGCCAGGACTCAACTGGGTGCGCATCCTCAACAATGGAATGGTTGTATAAGTGCAGACTGTGCTGCATGTCGGCAACATCCTACACGTATCAGAACAAATATTCTTATCTGGGGTTTCTCTCTGTTTGCGTCCGACATCGGTCACTGCCACTTCCCAAGTCCCAAGTTTACTTGCTGATCGATTCACTACGTCTGTTGTATGCTGCGGGAATTGTTTCATTAGGAAAAAGGAGAACGTGGATTTGGGGTGTAAGATGCTTCTGCTGTTCCTGTGGCCGTGTGCACTGAATCGAATGCAGCAGGCAGCGCTGCACTCTGTCAAGCACTCCACTTTGGACCTTGACATGGTTCGCCGACACCTCCATGCAGAGTCGTGAGTCTCGGCGCTTGATTGGATTGGTGGTTTTTGGAGCAGGCACTCACGAAGATCTGTAAGGCACAGATTGAAGCAATGTTGCAGGATGTTCGAACAGAAGTCGACAGAATAAAAACAGGCGCACAGTCTTGCTCAGCTGTCCTTGCTCAGCTGTTGGCTGTTCATTCTGCCACTTTCTTCACTCATGCACTGAATGAGTGTCTTCTGTAGCCTGCATCATTCCAATCGTGTGTTGAAGATATCCGGTATATCGGAGAACACTTGTTTGGTCTGAAGGATGTATAACCCATGTGAACCGTTTCTGATCATGCTGTCTAGCGGTGTCATCCCCATACCTTCGTCTTTGAACATGGTGTGCCATATTATCTGCTGATTCACCTCATCATCTTGCCACAGTTCTTTCAGTGCAATGCTCAGGGAAACCCATTCCGAAGCATCAACAAGAAAAGATGGAAGGCAAGCAGTCATGGGTGGCCCCTTCCATCAAGAGTTTCGAAGTGGAGTGCGATAGTGAGTCGGATGAAGGTGCCATTACCTGCACTACCCAGATCCATGTGATAATGCTTAAAAACCTGCAGCAGTAGAGGCACTCTCCAGCTGCTTGCTCATTGCATACTCTCGGTTGAAGTAACTCACATCAGTTCCTTCAGAATCCTCCGTCGTAGTTTGTCCAAAGATGTGAAGAGTGCTTTGACATCCTCTGACCAGCTTATGCTGTGCATGTCAGGAAGCGTCGAGAGCACTTCAGCCACGGCAGCAGGCACTGCGGGTCCAGTCCAGGGTGAGGATGACGCGCCACCTTCAAGGAAGCAGGCAACGCAAAGGAACAGCAGCGATGAGTGGCCTCTCCTTGATGCTGCCAAACACAACATGATTCGTTCCCAAGGTGTGGTCTTTGGTGCTGCTGGAGCCGAGCCGGCTGAGACGGATGTGAACGGAAAGGACCGGCCAGCCTCTCGCATTACGTTTGCTAGAATAGACATGCCGCAGATGGTCAACTGACTGCAATGCGAACTGTGGTGCTATTGCAGGCGATGAAACAGAGGAACATCCTGCCTGTGCAGCTACAGAAGACTGAAGTGCTCCCTACCATTGGTAGCAATGAGCCAATACTAGGTTGGTCACATCATTCTCAGCTTAGAAGATACACAGGCCAAAGAAGCAGGTCGCTGGAGGTCTGCACCCTACCTGGCAAATTGCGATTTCTGTTCTTTCAGAGTCCTTATTCAGTGATGTCTCAAACTCTTACTCAATCAACCCTTAATTTATTCTCTGCAAAGTGCGAGTCAACTTCATCTTCAGGACATATCACCCGGGTGCTCGATTGTAGCTCTTCTGCCTGCTTCTACCCCTTTGCGTCCGCTTGCCTTTCACAGCAGGAAATGTCTTGAAACATGCTGAAAGAGTGTGGCTGGCTTCATCAGGCATAGCTAATAGGTGAACACCCCGAGGTCAGCTTTTAGGTTGCTGAGCTTGGCGATGAATTCTTTGTGGTAAGGTTTCTCCGAGGTCAGCTTTTAAGTTGCTGAGTTTGGCGATGAATTCTTTGTGGTAAGATTTTATGAGTGCTTCGTGGATCTGCAAGGAGTTAAGGGCTCAGTTTGGCTACACGTATCAAATGAAACAGATTTAGAACCTTCGGCTCGATTTTCCTTGTTACATACAAATGGGCCGCAGGATTTCTCCAGTTTTAAAGTGAGCTTGCTAAGTCCTCAGTGACCGCCAGTCAAGCTATAAACTGAGGGGTGCAACGTTACAGTCCGCTAGTTTTAGTAGCCTCCGGAAAAACTTTCAAGTTTAAAGCGACCAATGAGTCTTCGAAGGTGCTTAAGAGGCCACCAGTAGCAGCAGAATTGTGGCATCATCCAAGATATGCTTGACAGTTTTAATTGCGCTCAAGCTCATGCAAGTGGCAAGATCATCTGTATGCGTACACACTGATGCTTTGCAAGTTACTATTTCAAAAATTGTGGATTACTCCGATTTGCATGTTCATCAGGAGGTTACAAAGCGAAAAGAACGACGGTGTTTTGGTCATGACCAAGGTGACGTGACCTTTGTATGTTTGTGGTTTTCTTTTTAATGGAAGCATTCTTAACGAAGTTTGGTCTATGATTAGCAGAAATTGTCGCACGTATCGTTGCTGTGCTCAGATCAGTAATAGCTTTGAGGGTTGCTTGATTTTTTCATTACGTATTTGTGCACTAAATAATGACTAAATATGCATGTCATGACAGCCTGTTTAGCATTTGGCAAATCATAACTGGCAGTTTTCCCGCATTCAGCCATACTACCTTATAATTGATCGCTTTCATTGCTGCATGAAATTGTGAGGTTTTGCGGGTGTACGATTGTTGAAGGTGCGTGAAGTTGCGCAAGTGGTTAGAAGATTTGAGAGTATGTAGGTTTCCGCTCCTCGACCCCAATGTTAGAGAACATTATTTTCGTCGATGAAGTTTGAAAGCTACGACAATTACAGCCTGAGAGCGTATACGTGACGTGCAGATCTGTAGACACCTCGTGATTGCATTCGAACATAATGTCGCAAGCCCTTCTCCGCTCTCATAGACTCGCAACTCGGTGAGTTGGTGTCGTGCAATTTGACTACCACTGCCAGAGAAATGTACGACGTGTATAGCACTGAGCATTTATTGCCTCGCCCAGGCTGCCAGAATTGCAAGCACAACAGAAGCGTTTTGCTGGAAACCTGCCGGTGCAGCCCAACAAGTGCGCTACACGCTTGCGTTTATGCACCGCCTCAGCTTTACCTGATTGTCGCCCGTGATTAATTATTCAGCAAAGGGAAGTATGCGACGGTACAATGGTCCTTGAACGTGATCTTGGGCGCCATGCAGATACATTGAGCAGTGGGGAACATTTCGAGAACATGTGCCTATGGCCAACGGATTCACTTGGGACGCCCAAACCATACGGCGTGTCGTTGTTTGGGCTGGCCTTGTCCCTTTCGGAATTTTCACGATGACGAAGAAAGAATTTCAGCATACCGATAGGGAATACAGCCGAAAAGAGCGCGAACTGATGTAATGCTCAAGCCAGTCAGGCATCATATCACCCAGTTTCGGCACAGTTGAGTCAGCCGCATCATTCTGTACATCTAAGGTGTCAACGCACCCGTCGTCATCTGAGCGCATTGCTGTAGATCTCTTGCAGCTTCCCATGATAAAGTGTCACCATAGCGTTGCACCATAGCGTCCATGAAGCATCGTGGGCCTGCTAATAGCTGTTTACATACCGCCAGACGGATTTTTGTTACCTTTTCATACTTTATATCTACGCTCGAGAAGCTCCGAAAGACATATGGTATTTCTGTCACGTGGTATATGTTGATCGTCAGATTTGGTGAACTGATGCTTGGGCACTTATCCGCAAAGGGTAAGCCACTATTTCAGAGGGTCACAGCAGCGAAAGGCAGACCTATCTTCTCTTGCATTTGAAACTAGCGCACGTGTGCACGAACAATATCGCACAGTGGCACAGCTTCGCTCTCCCAATCCATAAGTGATTGTCAATGTAACGTTCCTGCCTTCTCCCGGCTGCTACTACATTAACTGTATTGCAGCCTTTATCTAAGCTGTGAGATATCTGGGATCAGCGCGATTGCCAGTGGTGGGGTTTTCTGTAGCAAAGCGGGCCGTGTAATTACATCATCATAATAAACCTCTCGGATGCCTTACATCTTGAAGCTTTAAAGTGTTTGGTCATTGAACAACCAGTCAGTGAATTGTGTCCTTCCCGAAACGCATGTCCAAATCACAATGGAAGTACTTTTCAGCCCAGTGAGGGGCTCTCGCTACAACAAAAGGTATGCCGGGTCGTGATCTAAAAGAAATCGACTAATTCACAGTACAACAAGGAAAGTGTCGAAGGTAAGATCACAATTCCGTTTACGGTAGCGGGTCTGCCGCGGATCCGGATCTGCCTTTGGAAGGAGGTTGCCACTACCACTGGCGGCCTGAGATTACCCATAACATGTACCGACTAGCAAAAATAGGTCGGGCGTGCCTCTGGCATACATTGTAGGATTTATTTATTATTTCGATGTTCAGAAGTTGAATGCGTGTTTCAATAACGTTGATAACGTACTTTTGACAATACTTTCTCAGGTCGGCTATGCCTTGTGATCTGTACCTGGAAATATCCTCCATTGTACTATAACAGTTGGAGCAGGGTTCTCCATTCCTGCTTTCTCTCGTGTAAGCATACACCTAGCTAGCCTGAAGGTCAAGACGCCTCTCACTGCGTTCGTTTCCGGGTCAGCCGCTCAGCGATGACGTGTTCGTCGATTATGCCGCCAGCAGGTGTAGACAGTTGTGGCGCCGCCAGCAGCTCAGCCGTCAAGGAGTTTGAGTTTGGACATCCAATCGATCGGCCTTGTTCTCGGCCTGCAGCAAGGTAACGTGCAGTGAGCTAGGCTTTCATTCGCCAAGGCGACAGCAACAAGGCGAAAGTGAAGGACACACTATGTATATACATAAGTACAAGTACATATATGTATGTGAAAGGGCGCCTTGATCAAATTGACGCTTGCACGAAGTGCTTCTCAAGTTCAAACCCATCCAATTACTGTTCTTCGTGGCAGACCTGAGGTCGAGCACCAACTCACGAGATCGAGTGCCCTGATTGAAGCGAACATAGAAAGCCCGGCGGGGCTAGAAGGTTATGAGTTGTTTCTGACTCGATCAGCCCCCAAAAGAAACATGTGTGCCCCGATACTGCACTATACTAAGTGAGCTAAACAGCCATCGCACAACATACTTTGCAAGAGCATCTTCAACAGACTCGTATGTTTCACCTCTCGTGCATCTCTAGTAGGATGGAAAGAATCGTGTGTAAAGACTCAGTCGGACTTCAGGTAAGTGAAGTTCAACGCCTTGTCTATCGAGATGGCAAGCCTAGGTGATGCAAAGTGGGCTCTGGCGTTCATTTGTTTGTTCATGTGGACTTCGCAGTAGACTTGTATCTAATCTCTAACAGCTCAATTGGCAGCCACCAACTTTGTGATTTTGTTTCCAATTGGCTGCAATCCACCTCCAAACGTGTCCTTTCTTAGGGTTCGTCAACACATGATAACATGTAGTAGGAAAAGAAACCTCTTACCTACATCAGGCCCACAGACTGTCACAACACTTACAATTTAAACCTCCTTTGGCAGCCAGAAAACCTGTGGATGTATCGTGGCTACACTCTAAACCCTTCCTTGAAACGCCTCAACTGGAGCCAAGTGACAAGCTGTGCATCTAGGTGGAACTTGTCAGGTTTGCTGCTGCATTTCAGTATTTGCATTTGCACAAACAATGCATGTAGCTGAACGTAAAGCGCAATTACCCCACATCTATGTTTCATCTATCGTTGCACCATTGATATGTACGAGCTAAAAAACTTCAGGTTTCGAGGGAAGGATACAGCACACTTGTACATATCAATTTAGTATGGCCCTCTGAGGTGAGATCGAGATTTTCGCGACTTTATCCACTCCGGTGCACAAATCCAATTTATCGTCAACTCTAGGGATCTTGGTGTCGCAGAGGCTAACTCACTCTGAGCTGGGGATGTTGCGAGGCACCATCAGCTCATGCGTGGTATGATTGCGCTGTCCAATGCCTTGGAGCACGGGCATAACCTTCGGATGTTAGGAGCAGTCTGATTGCAACCGTGGCGGAGCGTTCCATTCAGCTGCTCGGAGGGCCTTGTCCAACAAAACGTCGGCTGATCGACTTTATCTGCCTCGGCAACTGCGAAACACTGTTTTCTCGTTGTAAGCTGTGCACTTTCACACCACCCTGCTGTGGTAAGGCAGCTGACAGCTCATTCCCAACATGGCTGATCATGCTCAAATGATTGGGAGATCATCTTGATGATTTTCAAAGGTCGATCGTCTTGATGATTTTCAAAGGTCGATCATCTTGATGATTTTCAAAGGTCGATCATCTTGATGATTTTCAAAGGTCGATCTTCTTGATGATTTTAAAAGGTCGATCATCTTGATGATTTTAAAAGGCTTACCCGTGTACCCTGGTAGTCCATCGAGCATCGCATCCTGGCCGCAGCCCGCTTCGCAATTGAAATGCTCTCGCAAGACGTTGCAGCTGTTACCGCTGGTCAGAGCAGATGCAGCACACACGAGGCTCGCGTTTTGTGACTGCAGACGCAAGTGCAAGGAAAGAATGATCACCTGGTATGTCTAAGAACGTGTCATGGATACCACGGATACCATGGATGTCGAGATCTTTGTAAGATACGACCGCGAGAATACGACTGAGCTTCCTCGGAATGAGTTTACAAAGCTGTTCACTAATTACCGAATGACAGCGGAATGCAGTATGCTTAACATACTGGTGTATGTTAATACTGAGGAAGCTTTCACAGCAGCTTCCATGTGAAAAAGGAAGAATGAAGCTTACCGTTGCTCAACTGAGAGCGCTTCTTCCTCTTCTCTCACTTGGAGGTTGCTGTGAAAGCATACTGCATTCGGCTATCACTAGACGTTAAGAAGGAAGACAAGGAAGGGGAGGCGCCCGGGGGGGGGGGGGGGGGGGGCGGGGGGGGGGGGGGGGGGGGGGGGGGGGGGGGGGGGGCAACCAGACAGGCTTGATCACAAGAATCTCCTGGTTTTCCAGCAGTGAGCACCATGCCAGCTGGAAGCGCAGGGACCGGAGGTTCATCAGTCTTGGGCTTGCCTGCGAGTAACAGCACAATGTGTGATAGTGCAAGACCAACTTTATTATTCATGCATTTAGTACATATAAATATGAAAGACGCGTCAAGCAAACAGCCGCCAGAATTGGTAGCCAATCTACTGAGGTAAGATGCGCTGGCTCTTCATCGACGAGCATTTACCGTTTGAAGGGGGAGAGTCCTTACCTAGGGTCGAGAAACAGTAGACATTGGGCGCCAGGTAAGCATTTTCATGTACTGTGCTGTGGCTGTTGGTGCGGCATTTTCCCCGGCAGTATTCAAACGCGTTTGGCCACCTTCCAGTTTCTACTCTGCAGTGTGCAGCGATGATCCGATAATTCAGAAGACTCAGCGCGCCAGCAGTGCACGCTGGCATATATAGTATTAATAAGGTGGGTACCTGTCGGGTCCACGATAAACCTCCTTCAACATAGCTTCAGGTTCCTGTTGAGGGGCCATGCAGCACGAAACACATCTCTCATACTCCGTGCAACAGCCATCGTCTATGCTACACCTGTGCAATGTGCACGGTCAGCAGCTCAATGATCTCGATGTGAAGAACACTGCTTCATTGCGATCAACTCTAGAGGTAAAAAGGGCGTTGCAGAGGACATCATTTTGCCTCACGTCTGACAGGAGTAACGTTTTCCATTGCTGCAGCAGCCTGTGGCATCATTTAAATGATCCCGAGCGCAATGCATTCCTTGATCGTCGGTTACATGCCACCTGGTAGAGGATACACAATTTTCATGAATTTTTTACATGCCAGATTTAATCAGTCGGAACAGGCCAAACTTTAGAGAGACTCATACTCAAATTAACCATCATACCTGCCTTGCACGGTATTTGCGCATGCAATCTTCGGCATCTCTCTACGGAAGGAAAGTGCAACAATTAGATCCACATGAAGTCTTCTTCAGGCTGCATTTTTTTGGTATCGTGCAATCACCTGGCCAGCAAGATCCTGGACATTGCATCACTGCTCCGAAAGCTGGTCAGAGTGAGTGTCAGCCATTTTGAAAGGAGTCCAAGACGGAATCGCATGACACAGATTCACAGCAGATGCCTCGGATTGCACATAAATGAGGTCTGCCAGAAAACTTCGAGCAAGGACATCTGCATTTGTAAAGCAAAGATTTGCTTACATTGACTCTGGCTGCGAGTCGAGAGTAGCCTACGGGAGTTGTGACAGATAGCATACAGCTGGCAGCACGCGAATCAAAGCATGCAAAACAGATGTTACCGGCACCTTAGATAATATCATCGTGAAGCTGTTACTCTTAGAAACTTGATTTTCTGCTGATTGCGATGTGATCAAGATGCGGAATGGTCACATTATCCCTACCACAAGGTAGTTTACAACGAAAAAGTAACACCACAATGGTTATGAATCTACAGAGCGCGGGAAGAATGTTGTTTCTTGAAGAATAAAACTTGCATCATCAAATTCGACACATTGCGGACCGCGACGCGCGACTCTCACGCGTATTTAATAACTTAAGCAAGCTTTCATGTCGACGGAAGGTACCCCAGCAACAGCCTCGAACGCGCAACCTAAGATCGAAAAGGCATGCTTTTCTGAAATTCTTTTATGATGCATGCTTGAAAGTGTGCGTTTGTTATGTGTGAGAGTATGTGTGTGTGTGTGTGTGTGTGTGTGTGTGTGTGTGTGTGTGTGTGTGTGTGTGTGTGTGTGTGTGTGTG
>JAULKR010018671.1:0-12818 GCA_032356305.1 Prasiola linearis | reverse complement strand
CGGGCGATGCGGCGCGCGTCCGCCTCGCCGACCATCGCGCACGCGCCGATGTGGCAGTCGAGCACCGCGAGCGGGGCACCGTGGCGGTCGATGGCGATGCGCGCGTCGAGGGTGTCGCCGATCACGCCACGCTCCGGGCATCGAGCGCCGCGGTGACGGCCTCGAGCTTGTGCACGACGGCAGCGCTCCGGCGGCGCGCGACGGTCGCGGCCTCCAGGCGCCGGAGCGCGCGCTGCAGCTCGGCACCGCCACCGGGGGCACCGTCGCGGGCGTCGAGGGCGGCGGTGGACAGACGGGTCAGCGCACGCTGCAGGGCGGCGTCGGCATCGAGGGCGGCCAGGTGCGCCGCGTCGATCAGGGTCGGTCGGTTCATGGGGTCGTGTCTCCGGGCAGGGCCGCATCCGTGCGGCGGGCAGGGATGGGGTGGACGGCTCAGGCCGCGGCGGCGAGGACGGCAGCCGGCACGAATCGCTCGCCACCGGCGCGCACCTCGGTGATCGAGTCGACGCGGATCGAGCGGTACCCGTCGGCCGGCGACCACACGGTGACGATGCCGCTGCGCTCGTCGCGCGCCTGGCGGGCCGCTGCCTGCTCGGGCGTGGACGTGCCGGTCAGGTGCTTCGCGACGCCGGTGCGGGCAACCATGCGGCGCTCCGTGCCGTCCTTCTTCGTGAAGGTCACGCCGGCGAAGCCGTTGGCGAACAGCGCGAGGACGGCGGCGCGGTCGAGCGTGACGGGACGGACCTCAGGTGCGGGGTCGGGCGTGTGGCGCGGATCGTTCGCGGCCACGGCGCCGAACTCGACGACGGCGGCGCGAAGGGTCTCGGGGGCGTGCTGCTGTACGGTGCTGGTCGTCATGGCTGGTTGCTCTCGTAGGTGACAGTCGTGGCACGGTCGGCGAGGGGTGCAACCCTCGTCGGCCATCCATGCCGGGTATCGGCCTGTCCGTTGACCGTGAACCTATTATGTAGCTACACTAACAGCCTGTCAAGGGTTACGTAGCTACAATTTCACATGACCGAATCGAAGCGCCCGCCGGGTCGCCCGCCACTGCATGAGGCAACCGCCGCGGAGACGATCCGGCTCCGGGTGACATCGACGCAGGCCGAGACCTACCGGGCCGCGGCCGATGCTCGAGGGGAATCGTTCAGCGCGTGGGCTCGCCGGAACCTCGATCGGATCGCGGCCGCCGACGTGAAGCGCGGCAAGCGGTGATCCTCGATGGTCTCGCGGTGATCCTGACGTTCGCCGCCGCAGTGCTCTACCTCGTGCCGGTCGTCGTGAAGCTGGCGCCATCGGAGCGTGTCGATGACGACGGATTCACCGACGCCGCGTTCTCGGTCGACGGCGTCGACGTCGGACGGATGGTGCGGCTGCAGTCGAGGTGCGGCGCAGCGGCTGCAGGGTGCGCGATCGTCGCCGCCATCCTGCAGGGCATCCGCTTCCTGGCCGACATGCCTGCTGTCTGATCGACGCCGTACAGCGCGATCAGGTGCCCGCACTCGCTGGAGTTTCGGGAGCGATTCAAGGGACGCGGCGCGCGACCGTTCCCACGCTGGACGCCGCGCGGATGCTTGCTCTCGGGGCTGTTCGCCGGTGGTGATGGCTCGTCTGCGGACTCCGGAAATTCCGCACCGTCTCAACCGCGCTACGCGCCCCGCTCGTCGTCCTCGACCGGCACGCCGATGTGGCGCTCCACCTCGAAGAGCCCCAGCTCGTCGACCAGGAGCCCGATGAGCTTCCGCACCTCCCGCCCGTGGCGATGCTGGAGCCGTTCGTAGGTGCGCCGGTGCATCCCCTTCGGACGCGGGCCGAGCGGGTCGAGCGCGCCGTAGACGCCGCGGCAACCGACGCGCTCCTGCAGCGCGTGGCAGCGATCGAACCCTCGATCGGACGCCGACCGGTTCCGGCTCGCGTAGGTCAGGCGGTGGCAGTGCCGGCAGGCAGGCGGGCCGACCAGGTACAGGATCGCGACGCGCCGGCCGCACGCCGGGCACCCGAACCACGGCCGGCTCCCGCCGTGGCGCACCGGCGTGCGCTCGAGCGCGACGCGGCAGACCACGGGCTCGGGCTCGCCGTCGCCGCGGGTGACGGTGTACCGGAAGGTGACGGCGTCCGGCTCGACGTCGAACCCGATCGAGGCGGTGGCGCGACCGTCGCGCCCGGTCCAGGTCGTCGACATCGTGTGCCTGATCGCGCCGGCCGGGAGCTCGAGCACGCCCTCGCGCGCCCACCGGCGCACGTCGACCGATCGGGCGCTCTCCACGGTGTCGCGCCCGCCGCGGTGCCAGCCGCTGCCGAACCCGCCCATCAGCCGGGCACCGTGTGCGCGGATGCGACGTCGGTGCGCCGGGCCGGCGAGCCGCTCCACTGCTCGGGCTGGCGGTTCGCGAGCCAGAACATGCAGGCGCGGACGTCCGGCGGGACGTGGCGCACCGCCTGCACCGTTCTCCCGCCCGACAGCACGCGCGTCTCCACGACGTCGCACCCGACGGCGCGGCGGTAGAGGGCCGCCGCAACGGACGCGTCCGCCTCGATGGCGCCGGCGTCGAGCGCGTGGGCGAGCTCCGGGCAGTCACGCGCCCATCGCTCGAGCGTGCCGGTGTTCACCTCGAGCACGTCGGCGACGCCCGCGCGATCGAACCCGGCCGCGCGCAGCTTCCACGCCTGGCGTACGTGCACGGGTCGGCACCGCCGCGGGTCGAGCTCGAGGTGCCCGATGACGTGCGGCAGGAGGGTGTCGGGTCGATGGTCCATCGGCGATCAGGTCTCCGGGAATACCGAAATCATCTGGGAGTCGGCCCCGTGGAGGGCCGGAGGGTCATCATTTCTCAACAACACGCCCGTGTGCCCCGGTGCGCCGCGGCGCGCTCGGCCCCGCTCGGGAAGTCAGGTTTCATGAGGTACACGCGCGGGTGCCCCTGTCGCTCGAACACCCGTCCGGCGACGCCCGCACGATAGGAAACGCTAGGAACACGTCCGTGTGCCGTCGGGCTGCTGCAGACGCTCGGGCGCGCTCTCGACCTTGGGAAACCTTGTGAACACGTCCGTGTGCCCGCCCGCCGCGTAACGCCCTCCCGCACCGCTCGCGTCCGGCCTCGATTCGAACTGTTCGGAATTTCCTAACAGTTGCCCGGTCCCCCGCTCGTGCGCGATGCGAGGTCGAACTATCCGGACTTTCCGGACGGTTGCCCGACTCGCTACGCGCGCGATGGCCGACGGTCCGGATGTGGTCATCTGCCAGGCGTCGCCCGGCGCTTCACCACCTGCGCGCGGGGCGCGGGCGCGTGTCGGCGCGAGCGATCCCGCGGGCGTCGAGTACCCGGATGCCGCGGGCGACGCCCGGCGTGATCTGCAGCGCGCCCTTCCTCGCCAGGTCGTGCAGGTGCTCGCCGGCGGTGCGCGTCGAGCTCCACCCGAAGTGGTTGCCGACCTCGCGCACCGACGGCGCGTAGCCGTGGGTCTCGATGTGGTCGACCACGAACGCGAGCACCTCTTGCTGTCGGTCGGTGATCGGCGTGAGGGGCTTGATCCGGTGCCACATGCAGGTGACGTCGGGCGCCCACCAGGTGCGCGGGTCGTCGGGGGTGTCGTCGCTCATCGGGTGTCGCGTCGTGGGTGTGGGGATAGGGTCGTCGGCGTGTCCGCGTGCGGGCGTGGTGAGCCTCGCGCGTTCAGGGAGCGGCGTCCGTGCCGCCGGCGGTAGGTCAGCGCCCGCGCGTGCGCTCGAGCTGCGCCTCGAGGCGGGCCACCTCGCGGTCGCGCCAGTCGGTGTCCACGTCGAGCATGAGCACCTCCTCGCAGTCGATCAGCCCGTCGCCGTTGTCGAGCGGGCGCCGGATGCGGGTCGCGCCCTCGGGGCCTTGGAACCAAGCGCCGGACTGGAGCGCGGCCTCGGCCTCGGTCGGGTGCAGACCGGCGCGACGGGCGGCCTCGGCGATGTTGGCGGCGACCTTGGCTCGGTCGTCGCTCGGCACGGTCACGTCGGTGTCGGGGATGGTGTGCAGGGGCATGGGTGTCGTCGGTCTCGGTGGGGTGGCGTGGTGATGGTCGGAGGTACGCCGGTGTCGATGCCGGCGCGGCGGAGCTCGGGGCGGATGCGCTCGAGGTCGTGCGGGGTCGTCGGGCTCGAGGTCGGTGCGCGTCAGCAGAGGCGCGCCGCCTCGAGCGCCCGGTGCAGCTCGGCCGCCGCGGCGACGCGGTCGAGATCCACGCCGAACGTCGCGAGCGCCTGCTCCCTCGATGCGAACCGCGTCGGCCGCCCGTCGGTGCGGGTGCCGTCGAGGACGTCGGGTCCGTAGGCGCGGCGCCACAGGGGCGGGTCGTTGTCGCGCGCGACGCCGGCGAGCAGACCAGGCAGGCGCCCGAGCGCGTGGACGGCGCTGCCGAGCGGTCGGTAGTCCCCGCCGTCGATCGTGGTCCTGCCGATGCGCGTCGGGGGCAGGCGCTCGCCGGTGCCGTCAGGGTTGCCCGTGCGCAGCCGCTCGGCCTCGAGGACATCGCCGCCACCAATCGCGAGACAGCGCACGGCCTCGAGCGTCATGCCGGATCTCGACAGGACGATGCCCACGAACGCATCGAACGAGGCGAACTGTCGCGGCCAGTCGCCCGTCAGCGCCTTGGTGAGACCGCGCCGGTACCGGTCGATCTCGTCGAGCGCGGGCGCGATGCCGCTGCTCCACGGGCTGCTGTCGTGGGTCTCGGGGTGATCGGTCCGCACCGTGCGGGCGAACGCGTGGAGCTCGTGCTCGCGCGCCTCGTGCGCGGCGTACGCCTCGTCGAGCGTCTCGTGCCAGGCGTTGCGGGCGATCTCCTCCGGACCGATCCGCCAGGCGAGGATCTCGGCGAGCGCCGGGGCGTGCACGACGAGATCGGGCTCGGCGGCGAGCGCGTCGTCGATCGGGAAGTGCTGCACTTGCGAGGGGACGCGCCACTCGTGTCGCCAGGGCTCGGCGCGCAGGCAGGCCGCGGCGAGCTTCGGGAGCTTCGCCCATGCCGCGGCGGCCTCCTTCGGCAGCGCCTGCCCGAGCGCGATCCAGTGCAGAGCTGCATAGAGCTTCTCGTCAGCCTGCAGCGGCCCCCACGGGAGCGAGGCGAACCGGATCCATGCGCTCAGGTCGACGGCGAGCACCGCAGCCTCGATTGCCTCCTGATCGCTGAGCGTGTCGGCGCGGCCACAGCGGACGTCGGTGCCGGTGTGACCGCGCCGCACGCTGCCCCGGGCACCCAGGCGCTTGAGCGTGGCGCGCACGTCGGCGGCGGTGTCGGCGGCCGTGCGGTACGCCGGTTCGGTGGGCGCGTGGACGGCGGTCATGAGGTGGGTGTGCATGGGGTGTCGGTGTCCGTCGGAAGGGGATCGGCGGCCTCGGCCAAGCGGGCCGCGCGGGTGGGGCCGCCAGCGAGCCGCGGGCCGGTCGGAGCTCGGGTGCGCGCCGTCGCGGCGAAGCCCTCGAGGGTGAGCGTCGCGGTGTGCGACGGCCCGCCCGCCGGCGCGGTGCCGGGCACGAGCGAGTCGAGCGCCACCACGACGTGCCAGGGCGCGCGGTCCGCCCGGTAGGCGAGCAGCGGGGCCAGCCCCGCGGCGTCGGCCTGTCGCAGCGCCTGCCGCCACCACAGCGCCACGGACGCGGCCGTGACGGCGCGGTAGCGCTTCACCTCGACGGCGTACCCGCGCAGCAGCACGGCGCCCGCGCTGTCGTCGTCCGGCAGCGGTGCCAGGTCGAACCCGCCCGCCGCGCGGCACTGGTCGAGCTGGCGCACCAGGCGCACGCCGAGCGTGTCGAGGATGGCCGCGGCGAGCTCGCGTTCACCGGCGGCGCCCTTGCGTCTGGAGTCCGTCACCGGTCGCCCCGTCGTGCGAGCTCGCGGCGCGCGGCGGCGTGCAGCACGCCCACGGCCCGCTCGATCCGGTCGGCGGCGTTCAGGGCCACGCCCGCGAGCGGAGCATCGACGGGGCGCGCGGCGCGGCGCAGGTCATCCACGGCCGCGTCGATCTTCCGGACCGCGTGCGCGGTGTCGGTGTCCACCGGGCAGCAGGTGTGCACGCGGGCGGTGTCGCGGCGCCCGCACCGGTCGCAGCGCTCAGCCACGGTCGGCGCCCTGCCCAGGATCCGCCGGCGCCTCGAGCGACCGGGCCGCATCCAGCAGCCGCATCGCGAGCGCCCGGACGACCGCGGCGTCCTCGAGCGTCACGTCGACGGCGAGCCGGACGAATCGCCCGCCACCGGGTCGGCGACGGACGCGGACCACGACGTCGGCGAGCGCGTCGCGCGGGCGGTCGTCGATGACGGCGAGCACGGGTCGGCGGGCGGTCACGGTGCGGGCCTCTCGAGCTCGTCGGCGGCGGCGTCCAGGCGCCTCGCCAGCACGCGCACGTCGGCGGGCCGCTCGAGGACGACCGTCCCGTGCACGAGCACGTAGGCGGTGCCGTCGTCGCGTCGCCGGAGCCGGATGCGGACCGCGTCGGGGGTGTCGTCGTGGGCGTGGTCGGGGACGGCGGCGCGGACCGGGAGCCCGAGCGTGCGTTGCGGGCGGTCGCCGGCCAGCGCGCGGAAGTCGCGGGCCGGACCGGGCTTCGGGTCTCGCGTTCGGCGGGCGCTCATGGCGTACCCCTGCCGAAATGCGGTGTCCCGGGTGTCCCAGGTGTCCCGGAACGCTGGAAACCGCATTCCGCCTCGCTCCCAGCCGGGACACCTCGTGCGGGACACCGATTCGGGCAGGTGTCCCGGTGTCCCGGCCCGCGACGGCCGGTGTCCCGCTGGAACCCGCATTCCACCTCGCTCTCGGCCCCTTGGGACACCCGGGACACCCGGGACACCGGGAAAACGACAGAGTCCAGCTCGGAGCGATCAGCGCGCATCGGTGTCGTCCTCGAGAATCGTCCCGCGCACGACGTACACGCGTTGTCGCTTGCCGCCGACGCGCCGGCGTACCTGGCGCTTCCCCTCGTGGTCCGGGACCAGGAATCCCCGATCGACGAGTGCGCCCGTGACGGTCTCGACGCGCAGCCCCGCACACACCTCGTCGCGGAACACGCTCGGGAAGATCGCGTACTCGTCGTCGGGGGTGGCGTAGCCGGCGCGCTCCCGGGTGTCCGATGCCGCGGACTCCTGCGCGGCGCCCTCGAAGCGGGAGGCGTGGCGCTGCAGGAACGCGCGCACCTGCTCGAGCGCCTGCGCCGCCTCGTGCGAACCCGCCGGCGTCCACGAGGCGCGCCACGCGTCGAAGCACTCCACGGCCGCCCCGATCGAGGCACCCGGTGCCCAGCCGGTCAGCCCGTACCCGGTCGCGAGCTCCCCGGCCGCGGCGACCAGCGCGAAGCGTCGGCCGACCCGCTGCACCTGGCCGTCCGCGTCGTCGAGAGTCGTTTCGCGATCGAAGCGGGCACGCACCCGCTCGATGACCTCGCGGGCGCCGGCGACGTCGACGACCAGGCGCTCGACGAACGCGGGACCGGCGTGTCCGTGGCTCGCCTTGCACGCCTCCACGAGACTGTCGGCGAACGCGGCCGGGGCGAGCCCGTGGGTGTTCTCGAACAGCCCCATGCCGGCGCCGGCGTCCGCCTCGATGCTCACGAGCCGCACCTCCTGTCCGGCGCGGACCTTCTTGCCGGCGTCCCCCATGTGCTTGGCGAGCGTCGTCTCCCCGGTCGACAGGAACAGCAGCCGCCAGGTCTGACGTGCCCGGTCGCCGCCGTCCTTCGACGCCCGTCCCTTGCCCTGGCCGTTGGCGAGCATGTACGCGACCTCGCCGACGATCCGCCCGTCGATCTGCCCGATCTCGTCGAGCACGAGCCCGACGTCGGAGTGCCGGGCGGCGACGCCCTCGAGCCCGTTGTCTGTCGCCCGCCACGACTGCAGGTCCACGCCCCAGGCGGAGCGCGCGACGTGCGCGGCGGTGCTCTTGCCGACGCTCGATCCGCCGACCAGGTGCACGCCGCCGGACTCCGCGCCATCGACGTCGAGCAGCGGCGAGGCGAACGCGAGCGACAGCGCGAACGTCAGTCGGGTGTTCCCGCGGCACGGCAGGGCCACGCGGTCACGCCAGCGCTCGAGGGTGCCAGCGGGCAGGGTGGACGCGGCCGGCGTCGTCGCGAGCAGGTAGGCACCGGGACCGACGGCGCGATCCGGCAGCACGAACGATTCCCCGTGCCAGCCGGTGCGCTCGGTCGTGGTGAAACGCGCCCGCGGGGCCTCGCTGACGTAGTGGTACAGCGCGTCGCGCGCCTCCCTGCTGCGGGCGGGATCGTAGCCGCGGTCGAGCAGCGCCCGGAGCAGCTCGCGCGCGTCCCCCGCGAGCATCGAGCGCGGCATGAGCCAGCGGCGCACGGCGCGGTTGTGGTCGATGTAGTCGACGACGGTGCACCAGCCGCCCCCGTTGCCGTCGGCGGCCATGCCGCGCAGCCACAGCGGCGCCCCGACGATGCGGGCGGGCTTGTCGTCGCTGGCGTCGCGCCACAGCCGCATGAAGCCGCTCGTGTGCCGGCGCATCGTGAAGCCCGGAACCGATGCGCGTTCCTCGGGCGACTCGCACGGCGCCCATGCTTCGACGCTGGCCTCGGTGTCGACCGGTGCATCGTCCGTGGCGACCTCGTCCGGACAGTCCGTTGACGCCGCCGGCGCCTCGAGGGAGCGGTCGACGGGATCGGACGGCGTGGGACGGGGGTCGGCATCGTCCGCGGTCACGCGCTCGAGCGCCTGCGCGTCGGTCGAGGGGCGCACCGTCACGGCGGCCCCGGTGGCGAGCGCGCTCATGCAGCCCTCCGAACCCGCTCGCGGGCGGGTGTCTGGCAGGACGCCGGATCGACGCCGGCCGCCTCGTGCTGCGCGCTCTGCCGGTTGAGCTCGGCCCGGTAGTCGACCAGGACCGCGACCGGCATCGTGATCGCGAGCACCTGCTCGAGCCGTGCGCGGATATCGGCCTCCGTCATGCTCGCCAGGGTGACGGCGGCCAGCTCGCGCAGCACCGCGGCGTAGGCCACCACCAGCGCGTCCGTACGGGCGTCCTGCTCCCACGGGGCCAGCTCGGTGCCATCGCCTGCCAGCAGCGCGGCCACGAGCTCGTGATGCTCGGCCTCGGTGACGGCGCGGCGTCGGAGCGCAACGGTCTCGGCCTGCGCGTCGTGGCCGCATCGAGGGCACGGCGGGACGGCGTCGGACCACTCGGCCTGATCCCAGCCGGCGACGGGGCCGTGGACCTCGGTAAAGACGCTCACGAGCACACCTCGAGCGTCCCAGCGCATCGACCCTCGACGGCGAGCCTGCCGCCCGTGAACCGACCGATCCGCACCGACCGGGTACCGGCGGCGAGCATGGCGTCCGCGAGCTCCGACGCGATCGTGACTGGGATGGTCCGCACGATCAGCCACGCGGCGAGCCCGTCGAGCTCTGGCCAGGTGATCCAGCCGGCTAGCGGTACGGCCGGTAACCTCAGCACGGCGAGCGTCGCGTCCGGGGCTGGGAATAGCGCCTCGCCGTTCGCCAGTCGGAAGACGTGCTCGATGACGATCACGCCCTCGAGCGGCACGCCATCCTTGCGCTGGCGGATCAGGTGGTCGGCACCGACGAGTGGGGCGCGGGCGGGCTGGGCGACGAGGGGGGCCGTGGTAGCCTGTCCGGGCTCTTGTCGGAGCGACTTGTGGGTGGCGGCCTGACCGGGCCGCTGCTCGTTTCGACGGGCCATCAGGACACGACCTCCCGGCGGCTCTCCAGCCAGTCGGTGATCTCGGTCTCGAGCCACCGCAGGTGTCCTGCCGGTCCTGGCGTCATGCGGATCGGGGCGGGGAACTGCCTCGCCTTCCTCAGTCGCCGGACCGTGGACTCGGACAGTCCCGTCATCTCGCGCACGGCGCGGGCGGATAGGTAGACGGGCGGAGTCCTGCCCGTGGCCGCGAGGTACCCGCGGGGTGCTGCGCGCTGCGACTCACCCATGACGGCGGGCCTCTTCGCGCTCGGCGAGCCAGCGGTCGATCTCCGACTCGCGCCAGTAGTGGCGCGGGTGTTGCGCGCCGGGGTTCAGGTGCAACGGGGGCGGCAACACGCCGTCGCGTGCGTACCGGGCCGCGGTGTAGCGCGAGACGCCGATGCGCTTCGCGACCTCCGGGGTGCCGATGCGGCGGTCAGTCTTGGGGGTGGCCATGTCTGTTTCTCCGGGTCATGGCGTGGTTCGTTGCCGGCCCGGAGAGCACCGCCGTATCATGGCGGCGCAGCTCGGGCTAGGCGCTCTCCTTCGGGTCGAGTGTCGGGTCCGTGATGTCAGCCGGCGGCGGGCAGGTTCCTAGGCCTGTGTCGCTCGTCGCCGGTGGTTTTCGTCGTGCGCTTTCGCTCCTGCGTGGCAAGTGTGTCGGGGTCCGAATTGGAAGAGCTTTCGATCTCCAGTCACTTGCGTGGCGAGATGATTCCGGAGGCTTTGGCCCAGTCGATCACGGTGCGCGCCACCGGCAGATCGTCCTCCGGATGACCGGCGGATCTCGCCGCCTCGATCGCGGCGCAGGCCATGCGGCTGTGATGTCGGGTCATGTCGCCGTCACGTGCCTCGGCGTACTCGCGGCACGCGCGCAGCACGGCCGTCCGGATGGAATCGTCGATCCCGCTCGCCGCAGCCTTACCGGTCTTCGCGCTCGCCTGTCTGTCCACGAGCGCCATCACCATGCGGTGGTAGTGCGTGGCGGCGTACGCGAGCGCGCTCATGGAGGCGGGCCAGTCGCCGATCTCGGATTTCTCGAGCGCTCGTTCGTGCTCCACGAGGCAGAGCGATAGCTGCATGGCGATGTGGGCGGGTCGGTAGGGGTCCGCGTAGATGTCGTCTATCGAGAACGTCTTGAGGTCGAGTTCGGCATCGGCGATCACCACGTGCAGTGCCAGCCAGTAGTAGGAGCCCAGGTTCGCGATGTGCTTGGTGTCGGTGTCCGCGCTTCGCAGTCCATCGAGGTACTTGCGAATGGTGTCCATGTCGTCGGGCCTGACACGCTTCTCGATCAGGCGAACGATGACTGGATCGATCATCCCGAGTGCCACGTTTCCCTCGCGCGGTCCGTCGGCGAAGTCGTGCCGTGAGATCTGGATGAACTCTCTGTGCTGGGTTTGGCGCTTCACGAGCGCGGCGCGCTCCTCCTCGTGCTCGCGCTTCATCTGCTCGAGGCCCGCCTCCAGCTCGGCGAGCTGGCGCTTGCTCTCCTGCCACTCGGCAATGAGTGCCGCCGCATCCTTCTCGGAGGTTGGAGTCACGCGCCGTCCCTCAGCGCATCGAGCCAGTCGGCCCACGCCTGCATCATTCGGCGCCGCTCGTCGAGATACTCCGCGGAGTTGTAGGTACCGCGCACGCCACCGATGCGGTGCGCAAGCTGCACCTCGATCGCACTCGGGTCGAAGCGCACCACCTCGCCGTCGATCTCGAAGGTGCGCTCGTTCAGCGCGCCTGATGCGGTGTGCCGCCATCCGTGAGGCACGAGGACGTCGGAGCCGATGCCGAGGGTGCGCATGGCCTTCGTCAGCGTCATGTTGCTGAGCGGTCGCTTGCCGCTCTGGCCGGGAAATACGAGGTCATGTTCGGCGGCGCCGTCATCCTCGTCGGCCAACTCGTCCGCGGTGAAGGTCGCGCCGAGACGTCTCGCCTGCGCGTCGAGAATGTCGAGCGCCTGATCGGACAACGGCACCAGGTGCTCGAGCCTGCTCTTCATGCGCTCGGCAGGGATGCGCCACAACCGGTCTGCCCGTTCGATCTCGCGCCAGCGCATTCCGCGCAGCTCGCCGGGCCGGCAGAACAGGTAGGGCAGCAGCAGGAGGGCGGCGTGCGCGTTCGGGTTGCCGACGTGCTGGGGCAGGGCGGCCAGCACCTCACCGATCTGGTGCGGGCGGCGCAGGTGCGCGAACGTCTTGTACTTCGGACGCTTCGGGAGCTCCTGCTCGACGAGCGGGTGCCGGACCGGGTTCGCCACGATCAGCTCGTCGGCGATGGCGGTGTCGAATACCTCGCGCATGATCGCCCGCATCCGGTGGGCGAGATCCACCGATACGCGCTCGGCATTCCCCAGCAGCTCGACCACGTCGGCCGCGGTGATCGACAGGACCGGCCGGCGGCGCAGCGACGTGGGAACGTGGCAGTCGAGCCGAGAGCGAACCCTCGAGGCGTGCGAGTCGGCCCACTCGCGGGAGCGGCGCGTGTACCAGCGCTCGATGGTGTCGCCGAGCGTCACGGCACGGCGGCGCTCGTGCTCTTGGGTAGCGCGCCGGTCGTCGACCTCCGCTCGGCGCTCGGCCACAGGGTCACGCCCATCGAGCACGAGACGACGGGCGGCCCGATGCTGCTCGCGGGCCTCGCCGAGCGAGACCACGTCCAGGGGGCCGATCGTGTAGTCGCGGCTCTTGCCGTCGATGCGATACCGATAGCGCCAGACGCGCGCGGTGGAGGTGACGTGCAGGAACAGCCCGGCGCCGTCGAACAGCCTTGCCGGGCGGCCCGTGAATCGGGCGGCCTGCACCGCCTTCGCGGTGAGCTTCATGAGGTCGTGTGTCGGATGCGGGTGAGAACGGCAGCTCTGACGGCCACTCGACCAGCAGGATACCCCGTCCCCACAGCCTTCCCCGCATCTGGAAACGGTAGGCAGCTAGCAGTCGGACCCGTTCAACCACCGCCAGACGTGGGTAATATCGAGCTGTATCAACGGCTTGAGTGCCGTTCGCACCGTCAGGGTGGGCGGTGGTCGGCGAGCGGTGAATGCCTTTGAAGGTGTAGGAGCGTGGCAGGTGTAGCCATTCCCCCGAGAGCTAGGCAAACCGCGGCTCTCAGCGTTTCAGGCGACCTCGGGCGACAACGGCCCC
>JAULKR010018560.1:0-12822 GCA_032356305.1 Prasiola linearis | reverse complement strand
CGAATTTCCCAAATCAATTATCAACTACAACAAATCGCCTGATGTTCCCTTTGACCGATCCATCAACGCCTATCGCGGGTGTGAACATGGCTGTATTTACTGTTACGCCCGTAATTCTCACGAGTACTGGGGGTTTAGCGCCGGACTGGATTTTGAGCAAAAAATTGTGGTGAAACCGGATGCTCCTCGCTTGCTGGAAGAAGCCTTTCATAAGCGCGGCTGGCGGGTAGCGCCTATTGCTCTTTCGGGAAATACCGACTGTTACCAGCCTGTTGAGCGAGAACTGAAAATCACGCAGCAATTGCTTCAGGTATTTCTCAAATACGGTAATCCGGTAGGGATTATCACTAAAAACCGCCTGATTGAGCGTGACCTTCCTCTGCTTAAAGAACTGGCTTCGGAACGGCTCATTCATGTATATTTTTCTATTACTACACAGGATGAAAAGTTGCGTAGCAAAATGGAGCCCCGCACGGCCAGCATAGCTAAGCGACTGGCCACAATGGAAACCCTCAGTGCAGCCGGAATTCCCTGTGGAGCCATGATTGCCCCCATTATCCCTTCTCTGAATGATCACGAAATTCCGGCGCTGGTGCGGCAGGTAGCCGAAGCGGGTGCCCTGAGCGTGGGCTATACAGTAGTGCGACTCAATAAAGCTATCGGGCCGCTTTTCAAAGACTGGCTTGCCAAAAATTTTCCCGACCGGGCCACCAAAGTATGGAAGCAGGTACAAAGTCTGCACGGGGGGCAGGTACACGACAGCCAGTGGGGGCGGCGCATGGTGGGCGACGGAGTGATTTCAGATCATATTGCGCAACTGTTTAAGGTGAGCAAACAGAAGTATATGAGTGACTGTCAAATGCCGCCTTATGACCTTTCGCGCTTTAACCGAAGTGGTAGTTATCGTTTGTTTTAAATATTATTTACCTAGGGCGAAGTTCGTTTTTGTGAGGCTAATGATTGCTCCCACTGCTCGGTAAGCAATGCATCCAGCATTCGCACTGTATCGGTAAATTCGGTATGATGCACCAGATTTTGGTGGGCTACCGGGTCTTCCGTGTGGTCATACAGCTCTTGCGCAATAGTAGCTTCGGTGGAGTCTTGCCAGCGAGTGTACCGATAACGATCGGTTCGCATTGAGTAACCCATAATACCATCTTGGCGAGGATATTGACTAAGCGCTACTTTTTTTCCGGCCTGATCAGGATTATTCAACAAGGGTACAAAGCTTTTTCCCTGCAAATGATCTGGCAAAGGCAGCCCGGCTAACTCACACAACGAAGGATATATATCCACCAATTCTACCAATGCATTTGTCTTCTGACCCGCCGTAGCCCTGCCCGGAACGCTCACAATTAACGGCGCGCGGGTATCCAGCTCGAAATTGGTGTGCTTGCACCAGTCACCGTATTCACCCAGCTTCCATCCATGATCACCCCACAGCACGATGATGGTATTGTCCCGCAAATTCAGACGATCCAGTTCATCCAGCACTTTACCAACTTGCGCATCCGTATAGCTCACGCAGGCCCGATAGCCGTGAATTAAGTTGCGAGCCATGGTGTCGCTTACATTATCCTGAGGTGGGATGAGCGAATAGGCGCGTAACTCTCCCCATTCGGTGAGGGCTACCGAAGGAACATCATCAGGTGGAGCTATTTGATCAGGTAGCGTAATCTCCTCGGCATCGTATAAATCCCAGTATTTTTTGGGGGCATTGAAGGGTAAATGAGGTTTGTAAAATCCTACCCCTAGAAAGAAAGGCTGATCTTGCTGACTTAATTTATTCAACGATTGAATAGCTTTTTCGGCAATAATTCCGTCCGGATAGGCATTGTCAGGCACTTCAGCCCTTTCGTAAGGGGGACCACCTCCATTATTTTGATCAGCCAGGGCATTGCTTTCTTCGGTCACGTAGGCGCGCCAGTTTTCCTGAGGCCATTGGGGTTCAATCCGCCGATCCTGATTATCGCCTTCTACGCTCCAGGAGGCACTATCCAGCAAAAACGCATGAAAGATCTTTCCCCAGAATTCGCTATAGTAGCCCTGCTGCTTAAAATGCTGAGGAAGGGTAGTAATAGAAGCCGGAACTACATCCCGGAAATGGGTGGAAAGATCATACACATGAGAAGAGTCCGGTCTCAATCCTGTCATAATACTGGTGCGGGAAGGAGAGCACACTGCTTGCTGACAATACGCTTGTTCGAACAACATACCCCGCTTTGCCAAACGGTCTATATTAGGTGAATGGATATACTCTTTCCCGTAGCAGTTCAACTCCGGCCTCAGATCGTCTACCGCAATAAATAGCACATTCATGGGTGCTTTTTCTGTCGTATTTTCTATTGAAGCAGGCGTATCACATCCTGCGATAATAATCAGCATCAAATACATTAAAAAACATGAGCGGAAGTTGGCATTCATCGTTCAGACTATTATTGAATCGTTTACACTACAGATACGGATACTTTCCTTATCACCGTTCTATCAGCAATTGCATGAGTTGCTCCGCCGCTACCTGACCTTTTTGCTGAACGAAGGGCCGAGGAGTATTATCTCCTACCTCATAGACCAGGCTTTCCGTTCCAAATTCCCGGAATAAAAAGTTTTTGGAAACCCCTACCGAGTTTGCGCTGCCTTTAGCATTGATCTCGTAATCAGGAATGCTGCTTTCAATAGAGCTAAGCCATTCCGCCATAAGCCCCGGCGTATTCGTTACCGATAGGCTATCCAGGGTGTAGTAGATGTCATCCCAGGTAGAATGAAAATCGATGCCAAAATAGAGCTTGGCCCCGGCGGCGGTCTTCTCCCGCAGAAAATCCCGTACTGACCTGGTTTCAGGGTGGTGAAATTGGCTCCAATCTCGATTCAGGTCAACCCCTCCGGCACTGTGCCGCCAATGACCCAGATCGGCTCCGTCAGGATTCATCAAAGGGACCACGTAGGTAGTATATTCTTTCCGGAATTTTTGCGCTAGTTCGCTATCTCCCGAAACTGTTTCTACGAATGATTTCATGGCCAACCAGCCAGTCACTTCCGGAGGATGCTGCCGCCCGAACACGAAAATGATTTTATCGTCCTCCTTCGCTTCGCCAATCCTTAGACTGCGCATCGGGCGACCTAACCGACTTTCACCAATATCGGAGTGGCTGATATAGGGCTGCTGAGAAAGGCTGTCGATCCAGGAAAAAATATGTTGGCTGGTCTGCAACTCTTGTCCGGCTACCCATAGCGTATCCGAATCTAATGATAACTCCATCACCGCTGTTTCAGCCAGCGAACCCATTCCAAAGTCAGCATCACCCTTATTAAATTCCTGGTAGTTGGCTGAATCCAACGCCTGCCAATGTTTACCATCCCGACTTATTTTGGGATAATAGCGATGTTTCGCGTCCTGGTACGTCAGTTTTACCAAAGCCGTTTGGGCTGAGTCGGACCAAAGCTTAAAAGCATACCAGGGACTAGGATTGATCGGATCATTTTCGGGAGTAATCCAGACTATTAAGGTATCTTCTTTCATCAGTGCTCCGTTCATTCGCGCTCCTTCAAACTCATTGCTGATATAAATTCCGGCATCTTCAAAACTGAACGTATTACGGTACTGTTGCTGAATAGGTCTGGGGCTGGTGTCCACTTCCTGCACGGGGCCCTGTCCTTGGTATTTCTTCGCTGGCTCCTGCGCCCATGCTACCACGGTGCTAATCATAAGGACTATTAGAGCTAAGGCATACTGCATAAAGTTAGAAAGCTACGTTGTGAGAGATTGAATAATCAACAATTCCGATGAATCTACGAATATTTTAGTAATGATGAACGATTGCCAACTTTAGCGAATCCCCAGGCGAGCAGCAATCCCGAGATAATATCCCAAATACCCCACCAACCCGCCAGAAAAGCCATACCACCCCAGCCGTCAAAAAAATTGAAGATAATAATCAATGCCAAGCCTGAATTCTGGATTCCGGTTTCTAGTGCTATGGCTTTTCTATCCGCTAAGCTCAGTCGAAATACAGCTCCCACTCCGTAGCCCAGAAAGTAAGCTACTGCATTATGCGCTAGCACAATCAGTACCAGTAGATGGACATACTGTAAGAACAAATCAAAATTAGCAGCGAAAGCAGCCGCAATAAATGCCCCAAAAATTACTAAGGAAATAATACGCATCGGGCGACGGGCCCGGTGGGTAAAATTCGGAAACTTGTAGTTAACGAACATCCCTATAAGCAGAGGCAAGCCCACCACCCAAAGTAGCGTACCTATCATCTGCCCAGCCGGCAAATAAATATCGGGCACTTCGCTTTGCGACTGCAAATATAAGCTTGACCACAGCGTGAAGTTGAGAGGAACAGAAATAAACGCGACGGTTGTAGCCAAAGCAGTAAGGCTTACGGACAATGCCCCATTGCCCTTCGCCATCACACTAAACATATTGGATAAATTACCGCCGGGGCACGAGGCTACTAACAGCATGCCTAGGGCGACACTAGTCGTTGGATCAATCAGAAGAATTAATAAATATGTGACGGCAGGCAACAACAACAATTGACTCAACAATCCAACGAGCATACTACGTGGATGGCGAAACAGCCGCCGAAAATCAGTGACTGACAGTTCCAACGATACCCCAAACATAACGAGCCCTAAGCAGAAGTTCATCAGCTGTAAACTCTGGTCATTGAAGTTAAGCGTAAGTTCGTCTAGTACTTCCATAAACAAAAAAGCCATCTCAAACGGACGGCCTTTCTAGTAGATAGCAGGTTACAGTAGTTAGTATTTTACGACCGGCTCAAGCTTTTTGGCCTGATCAACAAAGTCGGTCACTTGCTTCACTCCCGGCACCACGCGGGTTAGTTTCTTGGCCTGATTGATCTCAAGCATTTTGGCTTGCAGGTTCTCCGGCTTGCGGTTTCTTAACTCCTTCACGGTATCAACTCCCGATGCTTTCAACAATTCGGCAAACTGAGTGGCAATACCCTTGATGCGGAACAGATCAGCCATGTTTACATAATCCAGAATCTTCTTTTCATCAATACCACTAGCTTCGGCAATCTTCCGCCGACCTGCCTTGGTAGCTCCATCTTTAAGCAGTCCGCCTACCGATCGAACTTCAGCTTTAGCTAGTTTTTTCTGATTAGCGGGGCCAATGCCCTCAATGTCAGTAATAGTTTTTGACATGATAGAAAAAGTTTGGTTTATTAAAGAATCAGTAACGAATGGCTAAAACTTTGATTTCTGAATAAAAATATTCGTAACAACTTGCTTTCGTTGCCAAAATAGAAAAAAAATCAATATAAATAAACGCTCTCAATTCATTACTAATGTGCAGCTTGCATTTCTTCGTCTTGTCCTTTTTGATTTTAGTCACACCCGCTATGAGCCAGCATAATATAATTCACATTCAACCTACCAAAGATTTTGAAATCGATGGACAGGGAAGCCATTCAGTATGGAACAAAACCGAATGGATTACTCTACCGCTTCGCCACGGCCCTTCCCAGGAACTACTTACGCAAGCAAAGGTGCTGTATTCTGAAACCGGTGTGTACTTCTTGATGCAGTGCGAAGACAAGAAGCTTACCTCTACGTTGACTGAAGATTTTGCTGATCTTTATAACGAAGACGTAGTAGAAGTCTTTTTGTGGCCCGACGAAGCGCTACCAATTTACTTTGAGTACGAACTCTCACCGCTAGACTTTGAATTGCCGATTGTCGTTCCCAACCGAGAAGGGAAGGATTTCTTCGGATGGCGACCCTGGCATTACGAGGGCGAACGGCGTACTCGCCACGCCACTTCGGTGCAGGGAGGTGATAAAGAAAGTATGGCCAATGTTGAGGGTTGGACGGCTGAGTTTTTTATCCCCTACGCTTTACTGAAACCGCTAGGTAACGTTCCGCCTCAACGTGGCACTCGCTGGCGCGGAAATTTGTACCGCATCGACTACGATGCCGATGAACCCCGCTACTGGCAGTGGCAGCCTACTTCGGGCAGCTTTCACGAATACCAGAAGTTTGGCACCTTCGTGTTTGAATGATCCTCTGTGCAATTACTAAAATAGTGTCTAATCTGAGATGTGATTGTTTACGGATGGAGTTCTATCTTCCGATGGTACTCTAGTAACCAAGCCAGATCAGCACCACTAGCTGAAGATATCTTTTCCTTTTCAGCAAATTCTTCAAGTTCAAGTGAGTAGTAGCAAAGTAAGTAGATAAGGTGCTGTACCGATTTTATCTCGACGATATCATTTTCAGACCTCATGAGATAGTGCTGGTCATCCTCTCGCTCGAAACGAGGAGATATTGCGTAATTATAATCTCCTTCTCTAAGCTCTATTCTCATCTTGGTTACGATAGCCGGAAATTGAGCGTTCCATATTTTCACAAATCCCGCTAAATCGGAGTTATTGCTTTCATCTAGGTAGACAAACGCTTCTCCGCCTATCGTTATCTTATCAATCCGACTCGGGGTGGCGAGGGCATAAATTGAGTCATCCTTTAGGTATTGCAGCTCATCGTGAAAAAGATTTAGTCTCATCGGGAGGTCTGTCGCTTGGGTCTTATCATCAAAGTATACGGTTCCCGTAATGAAGTCATCATAGAGAAACCGGCTTCCTTTTATTAAATCAGCATGATATTGAAATCCTTCTTGAGGCGGTTCATACTCCGAAGAACCCGGAGCAGCAACTGGATAAGTTCGGCTAGTAGAGATGGTTTGTGCCAAAGCAGTTAGCGATACCAAAGAAAAAATCCATACCATACATATTTTCATAGAACGGGTCACCTGAGTATTTAATAAAAACATAGCGTATCCTAGTGTTACTTAATTTAGGAATTATTGATTAGTTTTCCTAATAGAAAGTCCTTCTCTAAATCGGACAAGTTAGCACACGATTCATCCGGAATTACAGTAGCGGCATTCTAAATTTTGACTTCAACCTAGCTACTTCAGATGCATTACTCATTATTAATTCTCTCGTTCTTTTTGTTAGGAAATCTAACAGTTTACGGCCAAGATCCTAACTACTTTCATTATGTCAAAAACCACTGCGATAACCTGATTGAACACGGAAAAGACCGCTACGGAAGTATGTCCACCAATATGCTCGCTTCGGTGATTGATACGCGCGATATGAGTGTTCCAAAGGCTGGAGTACCTCCTACTGAAGGCACCCGCCCTCACGACCGGGCCGTAGGCGGTAGCAACTTCTACCACGATGCAGAAACCATCAAGCTCTTTCAAGCTTTGAGCGAACTGAGCGGTGAAAATCAGTACCAAGAAGCAGCCGATGCTTACGCTCGCGACTTCCTGAAGTACTGCCAAAATCCGGCCACCGGCTTACTGGCCTGGGGTGAGCATTTGTATTATAACTTCTACGCTGACTCAGTGATGGTAGGTGACCTGGAGAAACCCCGCAACGATATTTATCACGAATTTTTGGCCGAAACCCCACCCTGGGATTTTCTATGGGCGATAGACACCGCTGTCGTCCGAAAGGCCATTGCGGGAGTGCGTTATCACTTTCGTAGTCCTACCACGCAGAGCTTTTTGTTTAACCGTCATGCCTACTGGCAAGCAGTTAATAAAAATGAGTACCGGAATTTGGAGCAATACCAGGATGGCGGACAGCCCTGGATTAAGCACAGCGGGCTACAGTGCTACTCGTTTTCGTTTCTGTACAGTAAAACGCAAAACCCGCTCTGGAAGAAGTGGGCCGAAGGTACGGGTTCGCTGTACTGGAAATACCGCGATCCGGAAACCAACCTCACTGTTTCCTGCATTGATGACCCGCGCCCGCACGCGCTTCACCCTTCCTTAAACTCGATGGCTTTACTAAGCTACTACTTATTCAAAGCTGCTCAGTTGCACCCTGAATTCAGCTCCTTTCAGGAACGGGCCGAAATTATGCTGAAGGCCGCCGAAAAATATTCGTGGAGTGAAGAACAACAAGGTTACTATAGTGGGCTCAATATGGATGGAAGCATTTTTAATGAAGAACTGGTTCCGGTCGTTCATACGGGTTACGGAAGCTCCGATATTATTCAGTTTGGGCGAATTGCCGCTTACTTTTATCAAACTACGCAAGACCCAGCGTACAAAAAGATGGTAGAAAAAGTAGTTGAAATGCTGCTCCGTACCGACTGGCCCGACGATTTTGTGGTTAATAGTTTAGCCACCGCTCTACAATTCACACTGGACGCCTACGAAATTTTGCAAGACGAACGAATGCTTCAAGTAGCCCACAACTACGCCTCAATAGCTACAGAAAAACTCTGGAGCGGAAAATTATTTATTCGCCAACCCGGTGATCCGTATTACGAAGCAAAATTGGGGACAAACACGTTGGTAGCCGGATTACTTCGATTGCACTTAATCGGAAATGATCAGTCTGATGAAGCTAAGCTGACTCGATGGTCTTTTTGAAAAACGGTTCAAAATTGTGTATTTTAATAAATAAACCCTCTCAAAAACTGAAGCACAGTTCATGGACAAGAAAACCAACATTACCTCATATTCCCTCCCAATCAAATTTTTCGGCATAAACCGAAAGTCAACCTTCCTGCTTTTATTACTAAACCTGTTCTTCCTGGGTTGTCAGGATGAGGATGAAGGTTCAGCCTTGCCCGATCTTACTATATACTTAGATCGCTTTGAAGAAGAAGCCCAGGTGCGGGGCTATGATTTCGATTTGTCCGGGGTAGAAACGGCTTACGTAGATGAAATTGAAGCAGATGGCACATCCCCTTGTGGTTATGGTTACTCAAACTACGATGGCAATGGACAGAGAAGAATAGAAATATCTACCGCCAGTTCTTGTGGCTGGCAAGAACGCAGCGATATTGAACGAGAGAATTTGTTCTTCCACGAAATTGGACATGCTTTTTTTAATCGAGGTCACGATGAAAGCCTCCTCTGTGATGGTTCACCACTGTCGCTCATGGCTTCTAATACTGATATTTGGAGAATATATACTGAAACAGAAGAGGAAAAGAGATACTACTACATCTCAGAGTTGATTGATAAAATGGCCGCTTTAGACCAGTGCATCGATTATGAACAAAATTGGGTGAACGATTCGGTGTTTTACCAGTTCACGACGGAAGATGAGGCTTGGGTACTCACTACTTGGGATGGTGCTTACACGGGTTCGGTAAGCGCGGTTGATGGTTCCGGTGGCGATCGGATATCCCTGGCTCTAAATCCGGGAAGTCTTACCGACGAAAGTGGTAGGTGGCTTAGGCAGATTAATAACCCCAATATTCCGGAATGTGCGGATGTCACCTTACGAGTGACCATGAATTCAGAACAGCTTACCGGAACCGGAGCGGCTATTTCTATCCGGGCTTTTCATACGCCGGTAGGAACGGAAGGTGCTCAAACCGAAGAGTATCTGTATCTGACTACCACTGATAATCCGGTTTCGGGTAAGCTGGATAATTACGTTGAAGAACTTACCATTCCCTGCTACTCTAGAAGCACCACTTTCATCGTTCTATTTCTTCGCCTCATGGCGGGGACTGAAGGAGAGGTATCTTTCGAAAATATTGAGTTAGTGGTACAAGAAGAATAACGGATAGTAAGTAAATTGCTGTCAGAATTTTTCACAAATCACTTCCTATGTCTCCTCAATATTCTAGGCTTTTCTGTTTCTTTATCTTATTCGCCGCATGGGCCTGTTCCTCTCCCAGCCAACAAGCTGAACAATCAGATTCTTCTTCGTCAAACTCTTCAACTACCGACTCTCTGTATCAAAGCCGCGATTTTACTGAACCCCAAGGGTTCACCAAAGGGATTGAAGGTCCGGCCGTAGATGCCGATGGAAATATCTATGCCGTGAACTTTCAAAAGCAGGGAACCATTGGAAAGATTACTCCCGATGGCCAAGCTTCCGTATTCGTTGAGCTACCGGGCGAAAGTATCGGCAACGGTATTCGTTTCAATCAAGCTGGCGAGATGCTCATCGCCGACTATCCTCAGCACAACATCCTGCGCGTAAACATGGCTGATACTTCCGTATCGGTGCTGGCTAATAATGATGCGATGAATCAGCCCAACGACATCGCGATCACCAGTCAGGATATATTGTTTGCCAGTGACCCTAATTGGGCGGAAAGCACCGGGCAACTCTGGCGTATCGATCCGGATGGCGGCACCACGTTATTAGAAGAAAATATGGGCACCACGAATGGAGTTGAAGTTAGTCCTGACGAAAAAACACTCTACGTAAATGAGAGCGTACAGCGGATAGTGTGGGCCTACGATCTGTCGGCGGAAGGTGAAATCAGCAACAAACGCGAGCTTATTACCTTTCCTGACTACGGTATGGATGGCATGCGCTGTGACCAGGCTGGCAATCTTTATATCACCCGCCACGGTAAAGGCACAGTCGTAAAAGTTTCGCCCAACGGCAAATTATTGCAGGAAATTGAGATGACCGGCGACTTACCCTCTAATATTGCTTTTGGTGGACCGGATGGCCGAACGGCTTATGTTACTTTACAAGATCGCGGGTGTATTGAAACCTTTCGGGTAGAAGAGCCCGGCCGCGCCTGGCAGATGCTACAGAGTCGGTAAACGCTGGCTATGTTACTCGCATCGCTTTTACTATTTCCGGGATAATACCTATATTATCCGTTCATACTTAATTCTTCACTACCTACATCTATGAGAAACAAACGTCGTTCTACAATGAAGCGCATGCTGGCTTCGGTGGCCGCTGTATTTGGGGCTTCCACTTTGGGCAGTCAAGCTGCTCAGGCTTCTCCTTCTAAGAAAGTATTTAATGTACACAAAGACGAACAGGATATTCCGCTCTTTTCCGGCTCGGTAGTCCACGGAGACACCGTGTATATTGCCGGTAAAGGTGCTCATTTCGAAGGCGATATTAAAGCGCATACCGAGCACGTTCTCGATGAATTGAAAAAAGAGTTGGAGAAAGCCGGTTCGTCCATGGAAAAAGTACTGAAAGTGAACGTCTACCTGCACGACATCCATGACTACAAAGCCATGAATGAGGTTTATAAAGGGAAGTTCGGACCCAATCCGCCGGTACGTACCACGGTAGCTGTTTTTGGCGGGGTTCCTGGCGACTCACTGGTAGAAATTGACTGTATTGCCTCATTGTAGTAGCAAAGTGACTTCTTTCAGTTATAAGCATTGATAGACCGAATTAGATTCGGGTTCGAACCAGTTGCAGAAAGCCTTGATTCTTAGCAACTAGCAGGCCTATTTGGTTTTGTTTTCCCAGATGAAACTGGCTGACTTTTTTTACGTCACCGGGAAGATAAAGCCCACTTTCGTAAGTAGGTTGGGAGGAGAACCCTCCATGGCCGTCACCCGCTAATAGCAGCCCAATACCGGCATCATTCCGAGGTGTTTCTACTTCGGAAGCGTACATATTGCCAGCTATTACAATGTCCATATGTTCATCTTGGTTGAAATCACCTATAGCAATTGCATTGGTCGAGGAAAGCTGCGCCTGATTAGGCAGAGGAATAATTTCAAACTGCGGAATGCCAGTCGCATCCACTCCGTTGTTTTTCAAGTAAGAAGAAGCAAAGGTCTTCGCCTCGTAATGTAAGGCCTCTTCCAAATTTTCGGTACCGTAGACTTCGGTTAATGTGGCCTGACCAAAACTGTGGTAGTCTGGAAACTTCTTCTCAAGAATAGGCATCTGCTCCGAAGAGCACTGTCGGCCCCGCAGAGGGAACAGCGAGTTGTCATTATAGTAACCGAGCACAATATCGTAAGTGCCACTTTCATCAAAATCGCTATAGAAAATCTCGAACGGGTGCTCAGCTGAGGCCTCGTACTTATAATTTAAACCCAGATTGCCCGCTACCAGATCACTATCTCCGTCGCGGTCAAAATCGGCTGAACCAAGACTAAACCACCAGCCTTGAGTATCAGCCAGTCCGGCTTCCGAGCTCACATCTCGAAAGGAAACCTGACTCTGATTCAGTTCATTGAGCAAAAGACGAATTCCCATCCATTCACCAACTAACATCAAGTCAGGGTCGCCATCCTGATCAAAATCATCCCACAGCGCATCGGTTACCATACCAATAGAGGTTAGCACATCGGCGGTCTGTTCGGTAATATCTGTAAACTCACCCTGACCGTTATTTTCAAGCAAGTACGATTGAGGGCTAAGTGGATAACGTCCCGGCACTTGCCGACCGCCAACGAAAAGGTCTAGATCGCCATCTAGGTCAAAATCAGAAGTAGCTACCTTGCCCCCACTACTGAGTATATTTGGTATAGAACCCTTACGATAGCTGAATATGCCATTGCCATCATTGAAATACAACCGGTCTTGTAACTCAGGACTGTGCTCAGCGTATTCGTTACCTCCACCCACGATGTACAAATCTTGGTCGCCATCCTGATCGGCATCGAAGAATAGAGCATCTAAATCTTCCGATGATTGGTGAGCCTGAAAGGCATTCGAGGGCAGAGGACTGAACGTACCCTCAACTGTTTGGCGGTAGAGTTGACCGGAGAAGCCTTTGGCACCACCCAGATAAAAATCATCCAGACCATCGCCGTTCACGTCAGCTACTGCTAATGCCGGGCCGAAGGTAGACATTTTGTGGGGCAGCAGTATTTCTCGCTCAAAATCGTCAAACGGATTCTCCTGATGCAATACTTTCAGTTGAGCCTCCTCAGTAATATCCTGAAATAAGTAGTTAGAGGGATTTCCTTCAGAGCCGGGGTTAAATGCTTCTTGATATTCCAATACCAACTGCTGATTAACTGAAATATCTTTTACGGTTTGGGTTTGCCCATCAGCCCATTGTATTCGCAGACTATCAATTACCTCGGTT